>RWGZ01001036.1:822270-863848 GCA_009725065.1 Utricularia reniformis | reverse complement strand
TGAACACTAGTGGGATTTTTAGTATATTTATTCGAAAATGTTGAACCTGGTTGTTAAGCTTTTGTGAAAGTTCCAACCATTTTGAGTCCCAGTATAGCCTCAGTCCCGTGGAGCTTCAAATCTTCAAAACCTCTCTTCATATGAAAAAGTCTAGTAAAGCTCTTATATAGGTTCTTCAAAAAAATGTCATAAAGCTTCAGAAACTCAAGCAACAAGTACAAAGTTTTCACAAATGTCGAAGAGTTGCAAGCATGAAAATGGAACGCAGAAAACTTAGACTTGGATTAGATATGAATGATTTTCAACACCTGAAAGTTTGGTCATTTTCGGTGTTCTTCAAAGGGGTCTTGAGAAGTCAAAGAAAAAAGGAAAAAGGAAAAGAGGTACTGGAGCAGCAGAGCCGTAGGATAAGATGGAAAGGAAAATTTAAAATCCGAATAAGAAAAAGCTTCAGAAAAGAAAAAGAAAGATTGGTGATTAGCCGAAAAAGTGGGTCTTGGAAGAAGAAACGTATCACTCCTCCCAAAGCAAAGAGACAAAAGGAATCACAACTCTCCATGATCGAAAAGTTGGTATCATCGGTTAAATGAAAAACAAAAAACAAAAAACAAAAAACAAAAAACCCTTTCCTTGACTTAGTGGCTTCTGTAATCCTTCAAAAATTCCCTCAAGGGCTTTCGACGGTGAAGGAAGCATAGAAAAGACTGATGGGGTCGGGATCGTAAGGGTAAAACATGATTAAGAGCGACATGAGGGAGATTCGGCAGAAATAGCAGTAGCATCACAAGGTGATGCCAATGAATGACGATGGCATAATGGGACAGCGCTAGAATGACGATAAAAGCATCACGCAATGATGCCTTAAAGTGGCAGAGGCATCACATTGCACGTCCCCATGGATGAACATTTGCCACATACTAACGATGGAAGGCGCCGCCACATGGCAGAAGCATCACACGGATGTCACTTGCTACGAATGTGATACAAAGGATGATACTTCCACTGACAATGTAGAAATTCTGATAGCAATGTCAGGTGGAAAGTCATACCTAAGAAGACAATAACAACGGGGCGAGTTGGTACAGTAACACTGTCAGGGCGTCAAAATACCGATTTTGACACTGTTTGAAATGGATTTACGCACATAGCAGTGATGGACGGGTGATGGGACAGATTTGAGGGCAGCCCGATTGCATGTGGTTGACCGGGCGTTGGCTGAAAATATGTGGCTGAAAAAACGGGGCGATTATTTTATATTTAAACGTGGCTGAAATGTGTGGTTCTAATTTTTGGTTGGTCCCAATGTCGGTTTTTTATTGTCTATAAATAACTCAATGTGTTTCTTCTGTTATTCACTAACAATTTTTGATCTTATATTTTGTTGAGTTTTTATTGTATCTTAGTGAGTTTGTGATTTTTTATTCGAATGGATCCAACGATTGGAAGTTTTAATTCTTCATGGGAATATTTTCCGGATTATGCCGAAGGTGAGGAGCATTCTTACAGAAGACAAAATTCGATTCATCCCGTTAAGTAAAATGTTTAAATATTTGAAAAATTGATTGCTTAACATTTTATATTAAATATAGGTATGAATTTTGACTTGAACGTTCCATACAACCCACAAATGGAAAATATAGCATTTACTGAATATGGAGAAAGTAGTCGGGATAACTCCAATGTTCGCGAGTTGGCTCCGAACACCAATTATGATTACGAACGTCGGGATACAAATCTGATCCATCAAACACCTACAATGAGTAAGCATTGAATAATTGATAGATTATTAGTGTAACTATACTGCATTTACATTTTTATAACATTTTTATTTTTATTTAAAAATTTGAGAATATTCATATTATTTAGGTTTATATTGTTTAACATTACAAATTTTGGGTTATTANAATTTGATTCATCCCGGTAAGTAAAATGTTTAAATATTTGAAAAGTTGATTGCTTAACATTTTATATTAAATATATGTATGAATTTTGACTTGAACGTTCCATACAATCCACAAATGGAAAATATAATATTTACTGAATATGGAGAAAGTAGTCGGTATAACTCCAATGTTCGCGAGTTGGCTTCGAACACCAATTATGATTACGAACGTCGGGATACAAATCTGATCCATCAAACACCTACAATGAGTAAGCATTGAATAATTGATAGATTATTAGTGTAATTATACTGCATTTACATTTTTATAACATTTTTATTTTTATTTAAAAATTTGAGAATATTCATATTATTTAGGTTTATATTGTTTAACATTACAAATTTTGGGTTATTAATTTGTTAAAATTTGAATTTCAATATTTTTGAAATTCAAATATTTTTAACGTGGTTGAAAATTATAACTTTGAATAATTAATTAGATATTGTTTTGTTTATTTATTAATGTATTTAAATTTTTAACAATATACTAAAATCGTTATGTGTCTTATTTATTTTTGAATATGCATATTATATTTTAAATACAATTTTAAAAATTTATGTATTTGATATAATAATTATGTAATTTTGAAATATATATGGTTATTTAGGTTAATGTTGTTTTAAAATATAAATTTTACAATTGGTGTATTTGATACAATAATTACTTACTTTTTTAGTATGTATTATTTGAATTATTTTTTGTTATTTTTTAAAATATTTATTTCATTTATATATTTTTGGATTATTTATGTTAATGTTGTTTTAAATTCACACTTCAAAAGATTGTGTATTGGATAAAATTATTAGTCAAATTTTAAGTATTGATTAATTGAATTATTTTTTGTTAAAAATTTTTATTTAAATATTTATTTATATTATTTAGATGTTAGATCCCCAATGGGTTCGACCGAAGACGATGATGACTCAGATTCTGATGTGGAACTCATACCAAATGATTATTCGACGTCTGAGTACGATGATGGTGATGTTGAAATTGATGATGAGGAAGTACAAGTGACATGGCATGTGAGTGGTAGTATGCGAGTTGAAGGGACCAGTGCCGTGGACGTTTGTTCTTCATCACGAGATTTGTATCATTCGGATTTCCCGCAGGTTGCAATCCAACCTACTGTATCGGGTCTCTATGAACCACCACCAAATAATGTATACGAAGCTAGATTTTTTGGTGGTGCGGAACACCAACATTGGGCATCGAGGCAATCTCATATTCCTCATTCGTTGAGTGCTTCTTTTTTTACGGTGGAGGCGGAACCAATATGGGCGGATTCGTATGACATACCATCAATGTCTAGTTATTATGATTCCGACACTCTCACCCTAGCTGTTGGTTTTTGTTTTAAGACTAAAGCTGAACTGAATGATGCTGTGACGAAGTTCTCTGTGAAGATAGCGAAACGAGAGTTTGTGGTACATCGGAGTAGCCGTACAGACTACGATGTTCGTTGTCGTTATGCTCCAGATCAATGTCCTTGGAGAATCCGTGCTGGATATCGTTCTAATGATCGTGAATGGGCAATAACCTCGTTCATAAACAACCACACTTGCATCGATAGAAGACGAATGGTGCTTTATCACGTAAACATGACAAAAGATTGGATTGCAAGGCAATTCGTTCAAGCGGTGTCAGCCAACCCTAAATTCAAGCCGGCTGATGCCCAATCAAACATCAATGCGCAGTGGGGATTCAAAATACCTTATCCGAAAGCATGGTCAAGTGTCAAAAGGGCTATTGAGAAAGTTTATGGTTCATGAGATTCATCGACCATGGATCTTCCATGTTACTTACAGGAAGTTCGAGATCAGAACCCCGGTACAATTGTTGAGTGGCGACATACGTTTAACTGTAACGAGCAACGACTTCTGCATTTTGTGTTTTGGTCTTTTGGTCCATGTATCGATGGTTTCCGTTACTGCCGCCCGGTTATATCGGTTGACGGGACACACTTATACGGGAGGTACAACTACAAACTACTAATTGCTGTTACAGTAGATGGAATGAGACATGTACTGCCACTTGCATTTGAGATTGTCGATGAAGAGAGTGGTGAGGCTATAAGTTGGTTCTTGAAATTAGTTCAAGAGCATGTGATACGTGGTAGACAAGACATTTGTTTATTAACTGATCGGGGGGTTGGATTCCTTGCGGCTATGCAACGTCTTCCAGGATTTCAACCGCCTTTTGTGTTTCATCGATTCTGCCTTCGACATGTCCGCAGCAATATGCACGAGAAATTCAAAGGCAGAGGTCTTAAGGTCATGTGTTGGGCAGCAGGTAGTGCGCACTCTATCATTGAGTTCGATAGGATGATGGAGACAATTAAAAGGCATAACGTCGGTGTGTTCAATTATTTGAACGCGATTCCAAAGGAAAAATGGACACTAGCTCATGACGGGGGAAAAAGGTTCTTGTAATCGTAGTTTGAAATATTTTTAGGGTAAAATTTTCTTCATACTTTTAATTTTTGTCATAGGTACGACATGCTGACAACAAATGTTTCTGAGTGTATAAATGTCGTATTCAAAGATGCACGTTGATATTACCCGGGTATATTCTCTTGTATTTATCCTTACCCGGGGGCTCGTCTGACGTGGTTATTGGTATTTTCGGTATTTTCATATTTTTATCGAATGGCATTCTCAAGTGGTATTCTCGCAATTATGGCTCGCTGGGCCCCGTATAAAGTCTCTGTAAGCATTTTGAGATGTTTCGGGTCATTTCGGCCNGGGACACACTTATACGGGAGGTACAACTACAAACTACTAATTGCTGTTACAGTAGATGGAATGGGACATGTACTGCCACTTGCATTTGGGATTGTCGATGAAGAGAGTGGTGAGGCTATAAGTTGGTTCTTGAAATTAGTTCAAGAGCATGTGATACGTGGGAGACAAGACATTTGTTTATTAACTGATCGGGGGGCTGGATTCCTTGCGGCTATGCAACGTCTTCCAGGATTTCAACCGCCTTTTGTGTTTCATCGATTCTGCCTTCGACATGTTCGCAGCAATATGCACGAGAAATTCAAAGGCAGAGGTCTTAAGGTCATGTGTTGGGCATCAGGTAGTGCGCACTCCATCATTGAGTTCGATAGGATGATGGAGACAATTAAAAGGCATAACGTCGGTGCGTTCAATTATTTGAACGCGATTCCAAAGGAAAAATGGACACTAGCTCATGATGGGGGAAAAAGGTTCTTGTAGTCGTAGTTTGGAATATTTTTAGGGTAAAATTGTCTTCATACTTTTTATTTTTGTCATTGGTACGGCATGCTACAACAAATGTTTCGGAGTGTGTAAATGCCGTATTCAAAGATGCCCGTAATCTCCCAGTAACATGCATTGCGAAGGTACTTAATTTTAACACATGTCGCACATTACTATTTGTGTTATTCTAATTTCATTTTCAACTATTTAAGGTCATTTTCGAAAAATGCAAATCATATTTCGAGAGGTACTCCCATGAGGCTATACACCTTTGTGCACGGGGATTCACTTGGTCCGAGAAAACAATAACAACCTTCAACAACGCTCAAAAAGATGGAGTTGGCTTCAGCGCCGATAAGTACGATAGACGTAGAATGATAGCTTCGATTACGTCTCGTGGACGTAGCATTGATGATGTCACCACTCACATTGTGGACATTTCAGCAATGGAATATTCATGTGGGACTTGGACAATATTACGGATCCCTTGTTTTCATGCACAAGTGGTATATTTTCTAAAGTTACACTTATATTTTGGATTAAATTATCATATCAAACTAATTTAGTATTTTTGCAGGCGTGTATCATTTTTAACAGAGACCCAAGCCACTACGTGGATCAAACATATAGAGTCGATAGCATTGAAAATACATACATGTCGCAATTTAATCCAACTCGTGACCCTGTTTACTTGGCGCCAGCTCCATTCCCGTTATATGTAGATGAAGGTCGGCGACGGCGTCGTCGACGTGGGCGACATCGAACAACTCGTTTCTCGAGTCAAATGGATCGAGGGCAACGACGACCCCTAGCGTCATCGAATAGAGCCTCTACAAGTGAACAAAGACAACGTAATCTTTCTAGGCATGTTAATGAGACTACAGTCGCTCACCATGGAACAGAAATCGAACAACCGCAACAACCTCGTCGATCTGTCTGGAAAAGAATGATAAAAAACTTTGTTCCACATAGAAATTCTCATTCTTGACTTGTGTAATACAAATTCCATTGTTTCTTCTTATAAACATTAACTAACTAAAAGTTTAAACATTAAATAAATTAAATTTTAAACATTTATACATAAGTGGGACGGCAAAATTAAAACATTAACTAAATAAAATTCAAATACTTATAAATAGGGATGTGATAAATAGTTATATCATAATTCCCATGTTTCTTCTTTCACTTGCCGCAAAATTTCAACATTGCTGCTTGGCACTGAGACGACATTAGACATAGATATCGACCCCTGTCCCCCACGAACACGTGGGATGGAACTGCGGCGTCGCCTTGCCGTCGAGGTCGAAGGCTTCGACTTGCCCAACTCTTTCTGCAAATGAGCAACGAGTTTTTCAAGTTCCTCGACCTTTTTTTGCAGCCAATCGATTTCCCGGCCAATCCTTTCATCGTCATCACCCTGAGATATGTTGAATTGACCCTACAACGTACAATATCAAGAGTTTATTATAAGCAATTTATTAATAAAATAATTAAAAGTTACCTTCAACAATTCATTTTCGTTCCGAAGCAGTTCCAACTGTGTAGTTAACTCAGCCTGGCAAACTACACCTTCTGCTAACTGACTTTCCAGCTTGTGATTCTCTTCCTTCAACTCATCATTATCCACTCGCATACTGACTATGATTGCATCATAATTTCCGAGTCTTTCAAGTAGTCGGTGGATCTCAGCACCACGTGGATCAGAATCCTCAGGCATGGAGAATTCTCCTTCTGGCCAATCAGGTAGCGATGCCGCAGTATCTGTATCAGGCTGATGTGATTGGCCAACATCCTGACCCGCGGCTGCAGCTTCAAATTGTCTGGCCTCCCATCGATTTTCACGTGGATTCGCATGCCAGAAATGTGCGGGTGCATTATACAATCGCCGAGTACCTTTAAAACATTGAAACAATAAACATTTAATAAAAATTTAACTAAAATATAAAATATTATTACTTCTTTGCAAAATCGGATGCATAGTAACATCTTCAACTCTATAACTCTTCGCCCCGATTTGCACTTGAAGTGCTAATTTCTCAGTTTTCGAGAGGAGATGAACTCCTTCAGGTTTCCCGACCCCTGGTACGCGCTGCAGTAGTGCCGGGAACCCCCAAACCTCATTCGGTGGCGGCGTCACCCAAACAGAGTTTTCGTACCATTTTCCGAGAGTGTCTCGGAACTTCGTCATGAACTTCACCTTACCGGTGAAGTAATACATGTCA
Organism: Utricularia reniformis; assembly: GCA_009725065.1. Classification (NCBI taxonomy): domain Eukaryota; kingdom Viridiplantae; phylum Streptophyta; class Magnoliopsida; order Lamiales; family Lentibulariaceae; genus Utricularia; species Utricularia reniformis. The sequence goes on along the minus strand of RWGZ01001036.1, from coordinate 856,462 downwards.
GCATGACTACCGACTTTTTTGCAACTACAAACTGCAAAAAAGTCGGATAGCGTCGAAATGCGATTGTCTTCTTCGCAAAACTTCAAAAATCAATGAATCATGGCAATGCTTTGCGGGGCTAGAGCACTGAGTGGTAGATTCACACACTGCAGTAAATCTTCAATAAAGCCGTGAATCGGAAAACGAAGACCACAGTGAAAATGTTCCACCGCAACGCTGATCGAGTTAGCTCCAACTCGTGGCGGTGGAAAGGCAGATATCATTTCTCCCTCGACTGCGTTTGTAATGATGTATTCATCGGGAACACTGTATTTTATCCTAAGATGATGAAAATAATCTGCCATTTACCTGAAAAATTAACAACCGAATTTAATAATCATATTGTTATAAAGTAGTTAACATATAAAAATACACAAATATAAATACAAATACAAATACTCATAAAAGAAAATAAAATTGAAAATTTTATTTTTCTAAATTAAATCAATGATAATCCAAATATTACTAATATATATTTATCCTAAATCTAAGATAATCTAACGAAATTGAACTTCTAATGTGCACATGAAAAAAAAACTAAATAATACCTAAATCTTTGTAATTAAGTAACAAATTATAATTAAGTAAAATTCTGCAATTTTAGGAAAATTAATTATGTATCTAAATCTGTGCAATTAAGTAACAAATTATAATTAAATTTATGAAAAATTTAACAAAAATCCAACATAATTAGGAATTACGTTGGATTTTTGTTAAATTAGGAATTTTCGAAACTGGTATTCTCAATAAACGATTCATCCCAATAAACTGCTCTTCTCATCCCAAAATTAGGAATTTTCGCAAACCCTATATTTCCAATTTCGGTGCCAAATTGGTGCCAAAATACCCACAAAAATCGCACGTTTTTAACAACTATGAGTACCAAAACTAAAATATTTGTAAATTACCATGGATTAGAAGCAAGAAAAGGGTGAAAATTGCAAAATCGGGAGGAACAAACTTTTGATCGAAAATTCGGTGGAGATCGAAAATCAACACTGCTTTTGAAAAATAAATCGTCAAAATTGAACAAGAATGATGCCCAAAACAAAATATTTGTAAATTACCTTGGATTGGAGGCAAGAAAAGGGCGAAAATTGCAAAATCGGGAGGAACAAACTTTTGATCGAAAATTCGGTGGAGATCGAAAATCAACACTGCTTTTGAAAAATAAATCGTCAAAATTGAACAAGAATGATGCCCAAAACAAGAATAATTGTAACTTACATTCGATTCGGGCGAACAGCAGAGCAAAAAAGCCAATTGCGTAGAAGAAATCTGGTTTCTGTGAATGAAAACNAACATTACAAATTTTGGGTTATTAATTTGTTAAAATTTGAATTTCAATATTTTGAAATTCAAATATTTTTAACGTGGTTGAAAATTTTAACTTTGAATAATTAATTAGATATTGTTTTGTTTATTTATTAATGTATTTAAGTTTTTAACAATTTACTAAAATCGTTATGTGTCTTATTTATTTATTTATTTTTGATCGAATATTCGGTGGAGATCGAAAATCAACACTGCTTTTGAAAAATAAATCGTCAAAATTGAACAAGAATGATGCCCAAAACAAGAATAATTGTAACTTACATTCGATTCGGACGAACAGCAGAGCAAAAAAGCCAATTGCGTAGAAGAAATCTGGTTTCTGTGAATGAAAACGAAGAACCAGGGCTGGATTTTAATTTTTTTTAAAAAATTAAAGCGGAGCCCGGTTTCCGTTTTAACAGAAACCGGGCTCCATGAAAAAAAAATATATATATAAATCCAGCTCGGTTTCCGTTTGCTCGAAAATTTTTTTTTATTTAAAAAAAAAATTTTAAAACCGCAGCCCGGTTTCCGTTTAACAGAAACCGGGCTACGCTTAAAAAAAATAAAAAAAAGGGTAGCCCGGTTTCTTCTGTTACAGAAACCGGGCTACTTACACGTCCATCACTGCTATTTTGTTGAAATGACCGGTGTCAGTGTTTTTTTTTTAAAAAAAAATTTTCAGTAATATTTTAGTTTTTTTCTACATGTGCATCAAAAAGCTCATTAATGATTTGCATTAGAATGGAATAGATACGTTAGGATTGTATCTTCTATTTATATACATTGTATGAAACTGTAAAAAGACAAGCTTGTTTTATTCAATACTTTGAATTCTTACGAATACAGAAACAAGTGTTCTTCATATTCTTCCGCAAATTACAAACAATCTATTGTAAATCTCAACACAAAGGAAACCTTTCTTGCGGACTGAACCGGACGGCCTCCAAGGACACGGCGGGCAGCCTCCGCCATAGAGCAGATTGATGAAGATGATACGAGAGCTTGAGCTNCTTTTCGTCTGAAACCCGAAACCTAAACCCCAAATCGCGAGAAGGAAAAGAAAAAAAGAAGGGGGCAGATTAATAACGTCCAATTCGCGTTAGGATATCGCGAGTACGAAATATGGCTGAGACAGTTTCTCAAGCCTCATTCGCGATAGCCTAAATCGACCTCCTTTTGGCGGTCGATTTAGGCTATCGCGATTACAAAAAAAATATTTTTTTTTTAAATTTTATTTTGGCTAACGCGAGTCTCCTCTGGATCTCCTCTGGATCCAGAGGGGTGGTATTTTGCGCGAATCTCCTCTGGATCCGAGGGGTGGCTTCAGCTCTGACAACAAAGTGTAAAAAGGATAGCAAAGGGTAGACGTTGACACTTCCTCTTTTAGCTATCAAACATTCTTATCAAACATTAATGATTTGCATTAGAATGGAATAGATACGTTAGGATTGTATCTTCTATTTATATACATTGTATGAAACTGTAAAAAGACAAGCTTGTTTTATTCAATACTTTGAATTCTTACGAATACAGAAACAAGTGTTCTTCATCTTCTTCCGCAAATTACAAACAATCTATTGTAAATCTCAACACAAAGGAAACCTTTCTTGCGGACTGAACCGGACGGCCTCCAAGGACACGGCGGGCAGCCTCCGCCGTAGAGCAGATTGATGAAGATGATACGAGAGCTTGAGCTGCCATTGATACTCTTGTTTCAACTTTCAATATTCTGCAATGAAATTGGCCAGCCAACTGCGTATTTAGAAGATATCTGCAAGATGTGGTTCAGACCCATCGCTGTGATACAAATTGATAAACCAGTGGTCTTCTAGCCCAATAAGGATTTAGAACGTGGAGTGCTTCTTTGGATAATAATAGATTTTCTGGCATGTGAACAGCGAGTCTTGCTTGTAGATTACTCCCACACAAATGGCTGCAGTGCCAGTATATCAAAAATAAAGAAATATTATTTGGGCTATACCAAGGAAGCCCAAAAAGCAACATGGTAAATGGTGGTGTATTGTTTAAAATATGGTGAATTTTAAGTTTGTTAGGTCATTCTTATTCCCCCAAACGCGAGTAGACCAATCCCTTTTGATATGACTCAATTTTGGCAAATGTGAGTCTTTTTTGCCTTATTTTATTATATTTTAATAATTTTTTATTTAATTTTTAAGTTATATCATATTTTTATTTTCAAATCATGATTTATCGTATTTTATACGAGTGTAAAAAACGTAAATGTATATAATTTTACAATAAACATATTCCTACTATATATCAAATTATTGTTTTATTGACATAATGTGACGAAAATACAAAAAATAACACACCAAAAAATGTGAGAACGATAAAGTAGATTGATTGTGTTATCAATTTTTATAAGAACTCCGCAACCCGGTATCCTAAACTAGACAAGGCTCAAGCTTTTCTAGGTTGGTCAGGTGATGGAAGCTGAACCTAAAGACCCCAGATCCACCATCTGATAAGGATTCAACCCAACAAAGATAACCGGACCCGAATGCCCACTTGGGCAAAGCACACCAATCAATGGCCAGGACCGAAGGTTAGCACCACTTGTTATCCATCACTTCGGGGACCGATCCAAAGGATCGGTCCAAACGGTTACAGCCACACGTCTTGCGCTCCGGGCTTAGACACGCCTTCCACGCTTCGGGCCCAATGACGCAGTCTGCACTTCGGGCTCACACACGTTTTCCGCCATGAGAAAACGACCTTGTTAGAGGCGGTTGCAGAGTGTGATCCACACGCGTTTTCTTTTCTATAAATGCAGGGCTTGATTGCAAACTAGAACATGACCTTTTGGTTGCGCGAATCAGCTTATACTCCGCTAGTTTTCTTCCTCGTGCTTTCTTATTTTACCTTAGTCATTTTCATAAACCCTCATCATTTGTAGAATGAACTGTTTTATTAATATATCGGTTAAAAGTGTTTTCAGCTCTTAGTCAGGTGGTTTTTTCCCCTTTCCGAAGGGTTTTCCACTCTAAAATCGATGTGTCATTTGCCCCTTTATTTCATAATCGTTTTCCACATTCTAAACAAATCAAATACGAGTTTCTTTTATTACGAATCGGACGACTGTTGATACACCTGGTCTTTTGACCACAACAAATTTAGTATGTCATAAATGTATATTTTGAGTTTTTAAAACATTCCACAAAAGTTTAACAATTTTTTATATGTTTATTTATTTAGATATCCGAGTTATGTCATTAACGCAATAATTTGTTATTTAACATGAATATATTTATTACGAAATTAGAAACATTCATATTATTTACACTAATTATTAGTAGAATGTGAAAATATAATATAAACTACAAATTACATAAAATTTTTATTAAAATTGACAAATCACTTTTGGCAAAGTGAGTCGCTTTTGCCAAAATCGATTCGTCAATTTTTGAATTTATTTTTTGCTCGCGTCTCGGAAACGCGATTCAAAGCAATATTCAACGTTCGCGTTTCCCAAACGCAAATGACTACACATCCTGTTAAAATTCACCATATTTTACACATTATCCCGGTAAATTGTGTCTGGTTTTATTTAGTACAAATAACAAATAAATATAAACAATATTATTTGAACGTAAAAAATATCGATCACATAACATTAGGTTTTCCCTAATTGTTATCGAAACGAATTTTGTAAAATTTCATTTTTATCATTATTAAATTATTATTATTATTCAAAATTAATTAAAGGTATGAAAAAAAAGATATTTAATAAAACTACGATAATTGTATTGTTGTTTTAAAAATTGTTTTTAAAAATTACGATTACTCATACATCGATCAACTTACTGTATAGTACAATGGTTTCATCTCATGGTTATTTCTTCTTCCAAATATACCCAATATGTAATAGGAATGTTGAAGCGTGTCTCCACATGTTTAGTGCATGTAGGCATTTATTATAATTAATCAAATTGGAATAGTAATATTTTTCTATCTAACACTACGGGGAAACTATATATTAATATATAAAATACTATTTCATCTACTCAACTATTTTAGTATTAAATGCATATTTATCCAAGGTTTTGGTATAACATTTATATATTTTTATATTAATGATTNTATACATTGTATGAAACTGTAAAAAGACAAGCTTGTTTTATTCAATACTTTGAATTCTTACGAATACAGAAACAAGTGTTCTTCATATTCTTCCGCAAATTACAAACAATCTATTGTAAATCTCAACACAAAGGAAACCTTTCTTGCGGACTGAACCGGACGGCCTCCAAGGACACGGCGGGCAGCCTCCGCCGTAGAGCAGATTGATGAAGATGATACGAGAGCTTGAGCTGCCATTGATACTCTTGTTTCAACTTTCAATATTCTGCAATGAAATTGGCCAGCCAACTGCGTATTTAGAAGATATCTGCAAGATGTGGTTCAGACCCATCGCTGTGATACAAATTGATAAACCAGTGGTCTTCTAGCCCAATAAGGATTTAGAACGTGGAGTGCTTCTTTGGATAATAATAGATTTTCTGGCATGTGAACAGCGAGTCTTGCTTGTAGATTACTCCCACACAAATGGCTGCAGTGCCAGTATATCAAAAATAAAGAAATATTATTTGGGCTATACCAAGGAAGCCCAAAAAGCAACATGGTAAATGGTGGTGTATTGTTTAAAATATGGTGAATTTTAAGTTTGTTAGGTCATTCTTATTCCCCCAAACGCGAGTAGACCAATCCCTTTTGATATGACTCAATTTTGGCAAATGTGAGTCTTTTTTGCCTTATTTTATTATATTTTTAATAATTTTTTATTTAATTTTTAAGTTATATCATATTTTTATTTTCAAATCATGATTTATCGTATTTTATACGAGTGTAAAAAAGGTAAATGTATATAATTTTACAATAAACATATTCCTACTATATATCAAATTATTGTTTTATTGATATAATGTGACGAAAATACAAAAAATAACACACCAAAAAATGTTAGAACGATAAAGTAGATTGATTGTGTTATCAATTTTGATAAGAACTCCGCAACCCGGTATCCTGAACTAGACAAGGCCCAAGCCTTTCTAGGTTGGTTAGGTGATGGAAGCTGAACCTAAAGACCCCAGATCCACCATCTGATAATGATTCAACCCAACAAAGATAACTGGACCCGAATGCCCACTTGGGCAAAGCCCACCAATCAATGGCCAGGACCGAAGGTTAGCACCACTTGTTATCCATCACTTCGGGGACCGATCTAAAGGATCGGTCCAAACGGTTACAGCCACAGGTCCTGCGCTCCGGGCTTAGACACGCCTTCCACGCTTCGGGCCCAATGACGCAGTCTGCACTTCAGGCTCATACACGTTTTCCGCCATGAGAAAACGACATTGTTAGAGGCGGTTACAGAATGTGATCTACACTCGTTGTCTTTTCTATAAATGCAGGGCTTGATTGCAAACTAGAACATGACCTTTTGGACGCGCGAATCAGCTTATACTCCGCTAGTTTTTTTCCTCATGCTTTCTTATTTTACCTTAGTCATTTTCATAAACCCTCATCATTTGTAGAATGAACAGTTTTATTAATATATCGGTTAAAAGTGTTTTCAGTTCTTACTCAGGTGGTTTTTTCCCCTTTCCGAAGGGTTTTCCACTCTAAAATCGCTGTGTCATTTACCCCTTTATTTCATAATCTTTTCCCCAATTCTAAACAAATCAAAACCGAGTTCGTTTTATTACGAACCGGACGACTGATGATATCCCTGGTTTTTTTACCACAACAAATTTAGTATGACATAAATGGTTTTATCCCAAACTAGACGAGGCCCAGGTGATTGAAGCCGAACTTGTAGGCCCCAAATCCACCATCTGATAAGGATTCGACCCAACAAAGATAACTCGACTCGAAAGCCCACTCGGGCTAAGCCCACCAATCAATGGCCAGGACATAGGGTTAGCACCACTTGTTATTTATCACTTGGGGGACCGATCCAAGGGATCGGTCCAGACGGTTACAGCCACGTGTCCTGTGTTCCGGGCTTAGACACGTCTTCCACGCTTCGGGTCCAATCATGCAGTATGCACTTCGGGATCACCCACGTTTTCCGCCATCTGAAAACGATCTTGTGAGATGCGGTTACAGGGCGTAATCCACACGCGTTTTCTTCTCTATAAATGCAGAGCTTGATTGCAAACTAGAACATGACCTTTTGGACGCACGAATCAACTTATACTCCGCTGGTTTTCTCCCTCGTGCTTTCTTATTTTACCTTAGTCATTTTTATAAGCCCTCATCATTTGTAGAATAAACGTTTTATTAATATATCAACTAAGAGCGTTTTCAGCTTTTTGTCAAGTTGTTTTTTCTCCTTTCCCGAGGCGTTTTCCACTATAAAATCGATGTTTCATTTGCCCATTTATTTCATAATCGTTTCCCCCATTCTAAACAAATCAAAACCAAGTTCGTTTTATTACGAACCGGACTACTGTTGATACCCCTGGTCTTTTGACCACAACAAATTTAGTATGACATAAATGGTTTTATCCCGAACTAGACGAGGCCCAGGTGATGGAAGCCGAACTTGAAGGCCCCAGATCTACCATCTCATAAGAATTCGACCCAACAAAGATAATTGGACCTGAAGGCCCACTTGGGCTAAGCCCACCAATCAATTGCCAGGACCGAAGGTTAGCATCACTTGTTATCCATCACTTTGGTGACCGATCCAAGGGATCGCTCCAGACGGTTACAGCCACGCGTTCTGTGCTCCGGGCTTAGACATGTCTTCCACACTTCGGGCTCAATCACGCAGTCTGCACTTCGGGCTCACCCACGTTTTCTGCCATGGGAAAACGACTTTGTCAGAGGCGTTTTCTTCTATATAAATGCAGGGCTTGATGGCAAACTAGAACATGACATTTTGGACGCGCGATTCAACTTATACTCTGCTGGTTTTCTTCCTCGCGCTTTCTTATTTTACTTTAGTCATTTTCATAAGCCCTCATCAGTTGTAGAATGAACTGTTTATTAATGGGCGGAAGGCAGTTTTGGTCCTCAAAGTTTGGATAATTTGGCAATTTTGGTCTCCAAAGTTTTCAATTTTAGCAAAACCAGCCCCCAAAGTTTCATGTACGCAAAACCAGTCCCAAAAGTTTGCGAATTTTGGCAAAACCAGTCCCCAAAGTTGCGTATTTTGCGAAAATACGCAACTTTGGGACCAAAATTGCCAAATCATCAAAACTTTTGGGACTGTTTTTGCCACTAAAACTTTGGGGACCAAAATTGCCAAATTATCCAAACTTTGGGGACCCAAGTCGCCATTTTTCCGTTTATTAATATATCGGCTAAGAGCGTTTTCAACTCTTAGTTAGGTGGTTTTTCCCTGTTCCGGAGGGGTTTTTCACTCTAAAATCGATGTGTCATTTGCCCCTTTATTTCATAATCGTTTTCCACATTCTAAACAAATCAAATACGAGTTTCTTTTATTACGAATCGGACGACTGTTGATACACCTGGTCTTTTGACCACAACAAATTTAGTATGTCATAAATGTATATATTGAGTTTTTAAAACATTCCACAAAAGTTTAACAATTTTTTATATGTTTATTTAATTAGATATCCGAGTTATGTCATTAACGCAATAATATGTTATTTAACATGAATATATTTATTACAAAATTAGAAACATTCATATTATTGACACTAATTATTAGTAGAATGTGAAAATATAATATAAACTACAAATTACATAAAAATGTTATTAAAATATATTAGAATTGACAAATTACTTTTGGCAAAGTGAGTCGCTTTTGCCAAAATCGATTCGTCAATTTTTGAATTTATTTTTTGGTCGCGTCTCGGAAATGCGATTCAAAGCAATATTCAACGTTCGCGTTTCCCAAACGCAAATGACCACACATCCTATTAAAATTCACCATATTTTACACATTATCCCGGTATATTGTGTCTGGTTTTATTTAGTACAAATAACAAATAAATATAAACAATATTATTTGAACGTAAAAAATATCGATCACATAACAGTAGGTTTTCCCTAATTGTTATCGAAACGAATTTTGTAAAATTTCATTTTTATCATTATTAAATTATTATTATTATTCAAAATTAATTAAAGGTATGACAAAAAAGATATTTAATAAAACTACGATAATTGTATTGTTGTTTTAAAAAATTGTTTTTAAAAATTACGATTACTCATACATCGATCAACTTACTGCATAGTACAATGGTTTCATCTCATTGTTATTTCTTCTTCCAAATATACCCAATATGTAATAGGAATGTTGAAGCGTGTCTCCACATGGTTAGTGCATGTAGGCATTTATTATAATTAATCAAATTGGAATAGTAATATTTTTCTATCTAACACTACGGGGAAACTATATATTAATATATAAAATACTATTTCATCTACTCAACTATTTTAGTATTAATTGCATATTTATCCAAGGTTTTGGTATAATATTTTTATATTTTTATATTAATGATTTTAGTATAATTCACAATACTTCAACTTGGATGTACACACTTTTGACTTTTCTTTGAAGACAAGTAGGTAAACTTTTTAGATTTTCTTATTTAGTTATATTATCTTAGTGTAAGTGCGCCAACTTTAAAAATTGATTTAGATCAGATATATTCCCAAAAAAGTTGATCTTGATAACTTTCATATTCTTACTTTAAATGTTGTATTATTGTTATTTATTTTATCCGTTATGTGTTTTACTAGATATGATTGCATGTACAACATATGATAAAATATATCATTATTCCAATATGTAATGAAAACTGAAATCTATTGATTTCATGATTACTTAATATCATAATGTCTTTACATTCCAATTACATTAACTAATTTCTCAAATATTAGTGCATGAAAAGATTTAGCTATAAGATTTGCCAGATTGTTGTAATATTTATATCAAGGTTGAAGAATAATTTTAGAGAAATATGTTTTGTTTATCTTCTTTTATATATAATTTCTTCAATTGAGGAATATATGATTGATTATCCCAAATAAAATTGTTAGCTTCTTTTTCTCAAATAACAAATCACATGTGATTAGAACATGTTGAATCATAAATTTTAAACTACGCACATACATAGTTAATTTCATAAATGAAATTAACTATGTATGATTTGATAATTTGCTTTAAGAGATTGTTTCATTTATTTTGATGATGTAGAAGTTTCTCATATATCACATATCGAGTTTGTTATTTAATATTATCTTATTAGCTTAAAATAAGCTCATGACTTTTGTTTCTAATCCTAAATAATGTTGAATTATATATACTTACATATTTAAAATAATGTAATTATAAATTTAATCAATCATAACGTGTCTTTGGTAGTCTTATTGTACTCTTATGATCGTATTTGTCCAATAAATCATCTATAAGTTACGATGATCTATTACTGTAATATATTCATTTTTTAGTCCTTCATCGATATGGTCATTTATTAAAATAATAGTCTTAGTTTTATATTGATTTGATGCAATGCTATCATCTTCAATGGTACTTCCAAACAATTTGCACTAAGGTGCATTTCCGCATCTAATATATATGACCAATAGTTTTTACATATAGATCAAGAACCGCAAAATCAAATATAGAAAGATTTGACATGATTGAAAATATACAGAATAATAGAAATTTTAATAGATTTTTAACCCACAACTAAGATAAATGTAGAATGCTCGTGTTGATAACACATTATAAATATAGTAAGATGACTAACGACTTAAAATTGTAATAGGAATGCTGAAGTGTGTCTTCAAATGCTAAATACAATTAATTAGTCAATTATAAATGAGCGGAAGACATTTTTGAAACTCATAGTTTGGGTATTTTGGTAATTTTGATCTCCACACTTTATATATTTTGGTAAAACATGTCCCCAAAGTTTGATGTGGTCAAAAACGACCCATAAATTATTATTGTTTGGTAAAACCAGTTTCCAAACTTTTGTATGTTTAGCATAATTCTTCCCAAAAACTTTAATTTTTGGCAATTGAGGTCTCCGGTATAAAAGTAGCAAATTTTGGGCCTTAAAGTTTCGGATTTTGATAAATTTAGTCCATAACGGCGTTAATGGTTCCCAAAAGTTGAAAATTATGGTAATCTTAGTACTCAAACTTTTCAATGGCTAATTTGATCCCAAAGTTTGAAAAATTTTGAGAGTCTAGTCCATACTGAAACCAAATGATAATTTTTTTGAACATGCACATTTACGAATTTGATTTTTGCAATGGGGTGAAGTGTTGATCCAACGAAACAAATTTAGTCTCACATCCGATTTGTAATTTTTTGATAGAACATATTACAATTAAACGTAGTAAATGCTAACTTTGAAGTGTTGACTTATAAACTTGATGGCTACCGATTTCATAAGTGAATGAAAACACATGGCTAATTCGGGGAAGATCTAAGACAATCTTTTCAAACTGGTTCGGACCGATATGGTCAGTATATCACCCAGTACCGACAGGTAACAAAAGTATTTAAGAAAAATTTCCTTATGTTTTCGGGTAGACCCGAAAAGGCCCGGTTCCTACAAGAAAACTCGATACGAGTGATACAGATCAAAATACCGGTGCCACCTAGAATGAAAACAAGGCTCTGTAAGTAATGTTTTCATACCGATCTGTAATTCCGTTCCGGTTCTCACAGTACCAAAGAATATATTTTTAAAATTTTTCTGGTCAGACTCCGAAAAAGCTGGGTCCCAACCCGAAAACTCATTACCGGTATTTTCATACAGGTTCGAAATTCCATCCCAATTCGGACTGTTATGGTCGGTATACCTAGAGGTACCAAAAAATATTTTTATAAAATAAATTATTTTTCTGGTCGAATCCTAGGTTAATACTTATGATGCCGGTTATCGCAGTACCGATTTGTTGATCGATTGGTATAAAAACATGGCTTTAGGATGATGCACCTTTAGAAGAAAGGCCCTGCAAAATCGTAAGTACAAAATCACAACAATCTCGCAAGGAATATCGAGTAGGAATTACAATGAGTGCGCATCAATAAACGCAAGAGGTAACTAAATGAAAGCAAAAAATCCGAAGCAATAACAAAGGCATAAACCCTAACTCCCAACGTTAACTATAATTGTGTTAAAAAAATTTGAGGATTAATTTGGCCAAATAAGCAAATTATAGGGATTGGTTGAAATTTGATTCCTAGTATTCTCTTGGCCGCCACTAGATCCATCATTTTAAATTTAATTGTCATCTAATACTTCAGTTCTTTCATCAACTTCTTATGGGAGCTCGCAAGTAGGATCTCATCCACATACAGAAGCAATATTAGAAATATTCCATCCCTTTTCCTTTTATAATAAACACAGTGATCACAGTTTGTCCTCTTGTGTACAGTTTCTATCATGAAACCGACAAACTTCTTATTCCGCATTCTTGGCGCTTGCTTTAGATCATAGAAAATTTTACGAAGTCTGCAAACTAAGTGTTCCTTGCCTTTCTCCTCGAATCCTATAGGTTGTTCCATGTATATCCCTACATCAAGATCCCCATGAAGAAAGGAAGTTTGGACATCAAGCTATTCTAATTCCAAATCTATGTAAGCCACTAGAGCTAGAACCATCGTGATTGAGGTGAGTTTCACAACTTGTGAGAACACCTCATCAAAATCAATCCTTTTTCTTTGGTTAAAGCATTTGACAAACACTCATTCTTTCTCCATTATATATGTTTATTTTCAAGTATCTTTATGTCACTTTGTGGTTCTATCATTTCATAAGTATTCTCTTTTGTGTCAAGGATTCAGAATATGTCTCAGGTTCCCCATCTTCAGTTAAAAGCATGTTTTTAGTAGGGGTATATCGAGGATGGTTGTCTGTTTCTTGTGGAACTTCTAGCAGGTGGTTGGATTTGTTCTGTAATTCTCCATGACTCAAGTTCAAGTTCAGCTTGAGGCTCCCCCTAAAATGTGTTTCATGTTCTAGTTTCAATTAGTTTCTGATCAATGAACCTCTCATCTTCATTGTCTAAGCCTTGTAATAATCAGATTTTTAGTCATTTCTTCTTCAAGTTGTTTGTCTTTTATTGTTTTCCCTTTCTATAATGTTACATCGCTGGACATCTGAATCTTTCATTCTTTGTGATTCCACAACCTTTAACCAAAGTTCTTGTTTCCATGGCCCATAAACACACATTCTTTGGCATGATCTTACACTTTTTTGTCTTTTTTCTCTTGGTACAAGAGCTAGTGTTTTGTAATCAAATGTTCTAATGTGACCATATTTTTGTCTTCTCCCTTACCACTTCTCTTGTGGTACTCCATAGTTTAAGCTTGTAGTAGGAGATCTATTCGTTAAGTAATTTGCAGTCAAGAAAGCTTCTGCCCATAATTGTAAACTCATTTATAATCCATTATGTTTTGCTAGTGTTTTGCAGTCAAATGTTCTAATGTGACTCAATTTCCGATTGAGTCTCTCTGTAGTGCCATTATGTTGAGTCATTCTTGGTATTGTAAACTAATTTCTAATCCCAAAGTTTAGGCAGTAAGATTTGAATTCTCGATACATGTACTTTCCACCATTATTTATTCTAATCGTTTTCATCTTCTTTCCAAACTCTTTCTCAACTATAGGAAGCCATTCCTTGAAGTGTTCAAACACTTTATCTTTTGTCTTTATTATATAGATCTAGTTGTTTCTAGTTGCATCATCTATGAAGGATAAGAAATACAACTTTCCTCCTAATGATTCAATTTCCACTCCACACACATCAAAGAACATTAATTCAAGGGGCTTTTTCTATGTTTCTATGGATGTATTGAATGTCACTTTGTGTTTCTTTACAATGAATTACTCGACAGATATCTATCCTTTTGTACCATAGGTCATAACTGTCTCCTCTCATAATAACACCTACTGCATCTTTATCTTCTTGAAGCAAGGTTTTGTATAGTGTATTTTTGAGTTGTCCTTTGACTAGTATCATTGATCCTTTTGAGAGCTTCCAACACTCGTTCTAACATAAACTAGTGCAGTCTTCTATATAAAAAACATTTAGTGATTACATATTCAACCTTAGGTTTAGAATATGTCTTACAGCCTCAAGTGCGAGGTTCATTCCTTGTTGTGTTTTAACATTGATGTATCCTATAGAAGTTATTTCTGTATATGAGTTGTTCCTCATTTTTACTTTTCCATAATTTCCAGCGATGTAAGAGCAAAATAACTATGTTTTCGAAGTTGTATGATAGGAGGCCCCACTATCTATTATTCAATCAATTCTTGTCTCTTGTGCTGTTGTGGCATTGTTATTGTTTGTAGAGGTGTTTGCTCCATTAATTCTATGTAATTATATTCTTTATTTAGATGCCCAACCTTCTTGCAAATGAAACATGCTCTTGTTTCCTTTTGGCAAGTTGGTTTATCTTGCGATTTCGCTCTTCCTTAGGATTTCTCTCTTGATTTTTCTCTTTTATTGCAGTGACTTCGACTTGTATTCCTTCCTCGATTCTCAAATATCATAGTCAATGTTTCTTTCATTGGTTCAATGCTCCTTATATCATTTCTCATTATCTCTTAATTGATGAGGCATTCCTTGATCTCTTCGAATCTTTGTTAATATGTTGGGGATGTGTTGTATAGCATCATCCCAATCGGACCAAGAGTTTGGTAGTGGGTATAATGTTAAGTGTGGAGATCGATATTGTTATCGATCGGTCAAACTTGGATGATGATCAGCAATGTGGTCGATCATGACACACATGGAAAACGAGATGATCGGTATTGGTACCGATCGGTGGAGGACCGAAGTACGCAAAACCAAAGGTGACAAAGGGACCGAAGCAATCGGAGAAGGACTGGAGCATGTGATCCGAAGATATGATATGGAGGCAATCGTTCGAGGACCAAATTGAGATATGGTGGGGCCCACTGGTTTAAGATATCGGCAGTTATGGAAGGAGATATTGAAGAAAACAAGATCATATCAAATCAGTATATATGGACGCATATATATAATTTGATCATGGATAATATGGAGATATGATCAAATATTATGAATATTTGTTACTTACCTTAATATCTCAACTACCTTATCTATATAAATGGGTCTTAGGGTTCATTGTCATGCACTTTAATACCTTGTATTCCGAGTTTTCCACTTCTGTGTGTGTGTTGTAATCTTCTCAAATAATAGTGAATTTGATTGTTTCCGCCGGTCAGGTGGTTTTCCCATTCCGGGTTTCCACGTTAAATTTCTTATGTCGTTGTTTTCTCTTTTCTTTAATTCAAAGGTTCTACTTAATCTATCGAGATTGTTCTCACACGTGTTCAATCCCCAACATATAATACTATAAGACATACGAGTCCAACCTTGGCTAACAGATTTGTTACTTCAAGCCATTTTGCAATATATTCAACCATTGACGTTCTCTCTTTGTATCTCATTCTGAGAAGTATGTGAAGTGACGATCCTTGACTTTGAGTAGTCTTTGGTTCAAACAATCATGTTAGCTTCTCCCACAATATCTTGTAATTAGTTTTGTCACTTACATGATGATACTATGAATTATCAATCCATTTCTAAATGAAGCCAAGTGTATGTCGATGCATTCTTTTCCAAATAACTTTTGTGTATTCTTCATGTTTATTTTCTCCAAACTACATATGTGATCTAGTCTAAAAATGTTTTGGAGTGTTTATTTTTAGATCAGTCAATTTTTAATTACTCGAAATTATTTTGTTATGAGGACACGAGCGATATACGAGGTTGGGCCCACAATGTGTGGGCTTACGTCCTCGGGAGAGCAAAGCTCTACCTTGGTTTCCACTATAATAATCAAAGGATACAAGTACAATGATGTGATAATAATAACACGGGCAAAAACGGCTTGAAAAACGATCGAAAGCACTCAGTCGGGCTCGAAAAGATGGCAGCCGCGAGTTGTGGTCAACTCGTCGCAGAAAACACTGTATCAACAACAACTCGCGAAAAAGACTGTATCAGCAACAAGTCGCGAAAAAGACTGTATCAGCAACAAGTCGCGACTGCGTGCAATAACTCGCGAAATATACTGTTCCAGCAAAAAGTCGCAACTGGGTGCAGCAGGGCAATAACTCGCGAAATACACTGTTCCAGCAACAAGTCACGGATGTAGGATGAAGATCAATAAGTCGCGACTCAGGCTAGGAGGCAGGCAACAAGTCGCGGCTACGGACGAAAAGTCGCGACTCTACAGTATGCAGAATAGTATTTTGCCTTTGAAAGTGTGATCACAGTCTGAACCCGTCCAATGCACTCGGGCTTGTATTTATAGAGAAATCTAGTCTAATTTCACTTACTTGAGCCCATAAGCCCAGTTTACTTCACTTAGCCCAAAACACTTACATAACCTCCAATTATAATATAATAAATGTCATGATGATCCCGAAGTTTCGGGAACCTATCCCGGTCGAGATATTAGTCGGAAATACGATTAGAAAATACCGGAAAACCTCGCAAATTAGTTCTGTGCCTCCAAGCAGTGAATACGCAGCCACATAACATCGTTGCACCCGACCGATGTGCTCCCGGGTGGCAAATTACGAAAATACCCTTGGCCCCGTCCGGGGCCGGGATAACTCAAAACATCCCAAAACGCCTACAAAAACTTTATACGGGGCCCAGCGAGCCTGAATTACGAGAATACCTCCCTGGGAATGCCTTGTGATACAATATGAAAATACCGAAAATACTACATAACCACGTCGGACGAGCCCCGGGTAAGGATAAATACAAGAGAATATACCCGGGTAATATCAATAGTCCCCTGGTTTTCAGATTCAGATTCTGAGTAGTAAACCATATATTACCAGCTCGTCCCGAAAGCCGATTATCGTTCAGGAGCCCCGCCGAAAAAATCTTTAGGACGGTTGAAATTCTTTCGTCAATACGATCGTTTTGACACTAAGAACGTCAGATTTTGAGCTCGGGTGAAAATTTCGGGATTTTTCGAATCGGGATATCACCCCTATAAATACCCTGTACACCCTTCATAACTCACTTTCTCGCGCGGAATCCTGAGCAATCGCAACTTATCGTACCATATCTCGCGAACACTGTGCTTCTCGCGACTTTTTGTCAATAAGTCGCGACTTCAGAAACATTTGCAATAACCCGTGAGCTCTGTACCACTCGCGACTAAACTCCCACAACTCGCGACTAAGGACTTAAACAGTAATTCTCGCGACTTTTCGCCAATAACTCGCGAGACACTTAGTAATATTTGTAAAAATAATTTCAAAAAATAAATTTGAATTAAATTTTACCAATGACTTCCGATCGCACCGAATCCTCGGGCTCCTCCACTACTTCATCCTNTTTTAAATTTTTTCTAGCTTTAAAATGGATAAGAAAAAGAAAATTCATTCGAAAACTGTGTAATTTGCATATTGTGGGGATCATGTAATTATAAGATATTGAAGTTACATGTTTCATAAAGTTTTATAGATTATTCAGTATAATTAAAATTAAATTATTAATTGTTATTTTATTGGAAGTTAATTTAAAAATAAAATAATATGGAAAAGGTGGTGGACTGGTGGTACAAAAGGCAACAAGGATGTGGTAGAAGAGATGGCGTGCCCGCAGTCTTTAAACCATGAGATCTATATTCTTTCAACGGATAAGATCTTCTTCTTATCCTTAACAGAAACTAATATTCGTTTTTATATTTTCATTAACTATTCATTCAAAATAACACCGCCACGCCTCTACAAATTCTTCGATCTCGTCCACACGCTTTTTAACTGTTCATGTCTCACGATTCATCGTCTACCTCTATATATGCCCCTCCTCCTTATCCATTATAATCGTTCAAATCTGAATTCTTCGTTCACACCTGTATCAAATGGTTGATTTAGACTGGAAGAACAGAATGATCTCCTCAGAGATCCCTAGTAGTAAATCACCGAGGGTCAACAAGGTTAATATTTCAGTTCCGTTGCCGAGAGTGTGTCTGGAGGAGCTTTTGCCGGCATCGGAGGCTGCGTGTTCGGCTTACAAACAGTATTTGCGTATTCCGGAGTTGAGGAAGCTTTGGGAATTGGTTGAGTTTCCTGGATGGAAGAGTGAGTCGGTGATGCGGCCGGCGATGATGGCGCTGGAGATTAGTTTTAGGTTTTTATCGTCATCTGTTTCGGATCCGAGGCCGTACATTAACCATCGCGAGTGGAGCCGGAGGTTGGAGGCGGTTGTGGAGAACCAGATTGATCTCCTTTCGATGATTTTTGAGGACGATGAGGAGGATATGGAGACGCGTGGTGCGATTCCGATTTTGGATCTGACGGGAGTTGGTGGAGTCGTCGCTCGGTGGAATAGCTCAGCGGAGGTGTGGAAAATGGCAGACAATACGGTTGTGGTGAGCCAGGTCAGCGAGGAGAGTATCCTACCACGGCTCGCCACGTGGCAGAAGACGGAGGGTGTTGCGAGGAAGATCCAGTTATGTATCGAGTGCCGGATGACATCCTGTCCGTTCACTCTAGGTTTGGGGGAGCCAAACCTAAGCGGAAAGCCTAGCGTAAATTATGATCTGATTTGCAGGCCAGGGGAGCTTCACGCTCTCAAGAAATGCCCAAACGATGATGTAGAGGCTAACAACTTTGAGAATCGCAGCCTCTACTCTACGCATCAGATTCTAGAGTCATGGATCCGCGTCGCGAAAGAGCTTCTCGTTAGAATTTCCGATGAAATCAACTCCGAGTCCTACGATAGAGCCGCTGGGAATTGTTGGATTCTAGAAAAAGTGTGGAAAATATTGGGGCAAATCGAAGAATTGCATATGCTTATGGATCCTGACGATTTCCTCAGGCTAAAGAATGAATTGATGATCAAAGCGAATTCCCAATCAGAGGTTTTCTGTTTCCGATCTCGTGAGCTCGTAGAAATCACAAAATTCTCAAAGAATCTGAAGCACAAGGTTCCTGCTGTCCTCGGCGTGGAAGTTGATCCAACAGGTGGTCCAAGAATTCTAGACTCAGCCATGGAGTTATACCGACGGAAGGAGGATTTCTCCAAGATTCACCTCCTTCAGGGTATGCAGGCAGTAGAAGCCTCAGTGAAGGGATTTTTCTTCTCATATAAACAGCTCCTCACTAGTCTGATGGGTAGCCTTGAGGCCAACGGCGGCGGTAGTGAATCAGGAGATGTGTTGGCCCAAATTTTCTTAGAACCAACATATTTCCCAAGCTTAGACGCCGCAAAAACATTCATCGGAGAACAATGGAGCCGAGGCACCGCAAGACGCCGTCACGTCTGAAAATGGTTTGTATCGACTATCCAGTATTTATTTGTGTATTCTATTAGTCGATGAGATTGACGGCTATTACACTACAACTATAAATTCATTTTTAGCAAGTAACAATGCAATGAAATCATTCTTTTTGTTTATGATAAAAATTCTCTGGTTTCCATTATGGGCAACAAGAGCGAACTCATTCGGCTTTTGAGAATTATATACCTTGAGTATGGAGTAGTTAGGTTGGTGTTTCAGATAACATGCTATTCTTTATTTATCTGACAACTATCGTGCCACCACCATATCCCAGTTTTCAAATTAATATATATCTTCACCGGAAACCCAATCCCACCACGTGGCACACCCCCCTCATGTCTCCAGTCTTGCATATATTTTATGATCATGCGCCATTGGTCGTTATCGTTCCATAGATATAATTGAACACATCGTTATTAAAAGTTTACCAACCATTAGTATTGAGAAAATTGCATAATTAGCTCCCGAACTTATGAACTATGTAAATGACATGTTTTCCAATTTATGAAATTACAAGAATGACATTTAAAGTTATAAATATCGTTTGTTTTTACCCTTGGCATTCTAGAATCCGGTTTCCATAAGTTGAAAACCATTTGAAAACTCATCGCAAAGTACGCAAATAAGACTCGTTTAAAAAATTCTACAAAATTTACCCTTTATATTCGAAATTTATGAATAAAATATTAACAATACACGAGTTCATGAAAGTGTCAATGGTAAACGGTATTGAAAATTGTATACATTTAATTGAAGTTGGAGAATTATAAATATATATTCTTGCTCAAAAAGTATATCATATTTGCAATTTTGTAACTTGGAGTGTATGTCTTTTATACGACTCGTAAGTTCGGGCCGTGCACAAAGATTACCTCATTATTATTATATGCTAAAATTGTGCAATAAGTTAACCATCGTTACATACAGTGTCAATTTATTGCCCTTAATCTAAATTGTTTCAAAATCATATTTTGAAATAAATTAATGTTTTTTATATTATAATAAAATATCGAAATATAAATTTTGAATTATGTAATTAATTGTATATTACATTTCACTATCCACTCTAATGTATTTTACCCATTGACTCTTTATATTAACATGAACTAAACACAAATTTGATCACCAATTTCATAATTTTAGTAATTTTAATTATTAAAGTTTTATAATTGTGATTCCTAGAGTATTAACAGGTTAAAGTGATCCTCGTATTTATATTTTGGCAATATTAAATCACTAAAGTTTAGTGCTTATTAAAAAATTGGTCTCCCAAATTTTTCAATTTTGAGATCCTAAGATAAAATAGAATTTTGAAAATCAATTTGCCATTGAACTTGGAGTATAAATCGAAAAAAAGTTAAAATTGACGCACTATTATGTAATTACAAATAATGAAAACTAATACTACCATTTTAAAGATTTGGGAAATGAAAGCCTATTTATCTATTATTTGGTCAAGTTGCAAGCACTATTAGGAATCCCGTCCAAGATATGTTGGGTTGGTTGTGGGCCGAATTGAGCACAAGAAATTATACTCATAAGCTCACTAATAAGCGGTTTTGGATCATCTTCATCCATCCTTAGTCATGATAATACTTGCCAATATCAAACTCCTCTCATGATATAACATTATTTTAGGGATATCAATGGGTAGTATTTGAGTTAGGTTTGGTCAAATTCACGTCTATTTCACCACTTAAAACTTCAAATTCATATCCACCCAAATCCACATTGGATTTGAATACTCAAATTCATGTTCTACCCTTGCGAATACCCGCAGCCCACGGCGAATAATCTAATCCACATAAACTTTTAAAATAATAAAAAACATGTTTAATTCACTTTTAGTCACTCGAATTACACGTAGTTATAATTTTAGTCAATCGATTTTGAATAATACACTTGATGTCTTTCAATTAACTATATTGTCAATTTTGGTACATAATGACCAAAATATCCCTATAACATTTTCATATTCAATCTTTCTCGACTCATTCCATCACTACTTTCTATCCTTAAATACAACGCTGGCACCCCGCACATTCCATTATTCATAATCCAGTCTCCGACCAATCCTATCGTAAACACAATCTTCAATCGTAACGCAAAACCTAATTGTATTGATCATATCATACAAGTTATTCTTAATAAGTTAATATGTTATTGAAAAAGTTTGCTATTATTGAAAATAATAAAACTTTATTAATAAAATATGACGTTAATAACGTTTATTGATAAAAATATACATGTTAATAATGTGTTACATAGATTTCAACGACTTCTAATTGAATTTTGTAATAATTTAAATAAACTCGGAATTGAATTCTTTAATGCTCCAAAAAAAGTAAGAATCTTGTGTTCCTGAATCATGCAAATACGATATCAAATAATAATTCCATTAATGCAGCCCAAATTTCATCAACGAATTCAGTAGAAGACTGACAATAGAAAGATGACGATTGAGAGATTGAGTGTGGGTAGAGATGCTCATTAAATACCAAAATTATAAAATTTTTAAATTATATTTTGAAATTTCATTTAGAAATTTTTCAATGACATTTTGGTCATTATTTACCAAAATGGACATATATTGTTAATTGAAAGATATTAAGTGCATTATTCAAAATCGATAGACTAAAATTGAATTAAACCCAATAAAAATAATTTTTTTATTCATTTTTTCGACAATATTTTTATTTTTTTTAAATGTTTAAAATATAAAGTAATAAATCTTGTAAAATAGATCATTTTTATTTATGATTTATATTTATAAATACATCGAAACTTTAAAATTGTTGTGGTCAAAAGACCAAGAGTATCAACAGTCGTCCGGTTCGTAATAAAACGAACTCAGTTTGAATTTGTTTGAAATGAGTGAAACGATTAAAAATGAAAATAGCAATCGGCACAACAATTTTAGAGTGGAAAACTCATTGAGAAAGAGGAAAAACATCATGACTAAGAGCTGAAAACACTCCTAGCCGATTCATTAATGTAACAGTTCATTGTTACAAACAGTAAAGACTTATGAAAATGACAAGAGAAAATAAGAAAGTGCAAGAGGGATAAGCGGCAGAGTAACAACATGTTCTTACGCGTCCAAAAGATCCTATCGAGCTGATCATTTAGCTCTGTATATATAGAAGGGGAAACGCGTGGGAATCACGCCCTATAACCGCATCTCACAATGTCGTTTTCCAATGCTCGAAAACGTGGTTGGGCCCGAAGTGCGGACATCGTGAGCATGCTCGAAGCGTGGAACGCATGTAGATGCCCACAGCGTAGGATACATGGGCTGTCACTGTTCTGGACCGATCCAAGAAGTCGGTCCTCAGATGTTCTCAATTACGCCCAACTCCATCTTCAATCCTG
Organism: Utricularia reniformis; assembly: GCA_009725065.1. Lineage (NCBI taxonomy): Eukaryota > Viridiplantae > Streptophyta > Magnoliopsida > Lamiales > Lentibulariaceae > Utricularia > Utricularia reniformis. The sequence goes on along the minus strand of RWGZ01001036.1, from coordinate 833,427 downwards.
AAACACTAGTAGGCCTTCGGGCCGGCTATTTCAAATAGGCAGTCTAAGGATTCTGGACTACACAAGTTCGTTCCTTATCATTTGGGTCAGCCCAATATGGTTTGCCTCGTCCATTGCGGAGTACCTAGTCTCGGAGCCCTCATCGAAAATAATGAAAAGAAATATCAAACTTTGAAAATAATAAAAATTATACAAAATTGTTATAATCAAACAAATATAAAGTCAAAAAGTTTGTATATATATTCTCTAATATTCATAATTGCATATTTAATCCACAAGATTATAAGTATTTGTTATTTAAATTTAATATCCGTTAATGTTTTAAGAATGAATACGTTTTTATTTAATCAATTAACCTTAATACAAATGTATCTAATATTTAAAATAGTGTAAATAACATAGTTATATATTAAAAATTACATAAATGACACTTTAATATTTCGAATTCGATTACCAAAAAATGGACCAAAAACCGTCTTTTATAGTCGATATTCATTCATAAACATGCGTAAAATACATAATTTCTAAACTTTAGGCATTGCTTTTACATTATACTTGGTTACAAAATAAACGAAAATATTATGATAACATCCAAACAAACATAGTTTTATAAAATTAAGAAGATAAATTTTTAGTATGATAATTTATAAATAAAATAAATTTAATCATAATTACATATCATCAATACATACATTTTGACATATAAGATATTTAAAAAAATATTAGATATAAAAACTTTAAATATTACATTATGTTTGCAGGTAGAATGTGTTTAAGTTGAGTAGAAATTCACATCCACCACACTCCACTATGAGTTTATCATTTTTAAACCCTTACCCTCCCCATACCCACAAAAAAATCAACCTCATGGATAGGATATCGATGTGGTTGTGTTTTTTTGCTGTCCCTACATTGTTTTAATATGTATAGATAATTTTATCTCAAAGTCACATCATTTTTTTCATTCTATTCTTCCACATTATTTCAAATAAATATAATTATATGTATTTCAATTGTATTTCTCTAACTAAATACAATAATTATATATTTAATTTATATTATAAATATCTATATTCAAATCATTAAAATAAATCATATTGAATATGTTATAATAAGTATTATATTAAAAATTAAAATGCAATATTTGATTTAAATAAAAATAGCCATTACAGTATTCATGATATTCTAAATGAATTATTAGTGTTCTTTGAAAACGCAGTGCATTGCCCGGTGCGGTGAACGTATTTGTATTATATTTTAACCAAATCATTAATAATTGCGTTCGTGCGATCGCAGAAAATAGCGGTGTTTACAATTGGTTTAACCCAACGGTCACCCGAACTTTACAAATGTCAATTTTACCTTTGGAAAATTATAGTTTAATTTATTTTAAATAATTTTGATCAATACTTTTTATATTCTATCAATTACATGTTCAAATTATAAAAATATATATAATAATTTTCAAATGTAGTTTTTTTGACATAACGAATTTATAATAAAATAATATGAGATATAATTTTTAAGTTATACACAATTATTTAAAATTAAGGGTAAAAAATAATTTTATGACATCACAATCATTGTAAATCTATTTCAAAAAAAATTGTTTTTAAATCACGATTAATTCACCCTACAACAATTACAATAATTTCACATAATTGCTATTTATCATGCGCTATTACAAAGTGCCATAAACAATAAACATACATATTTCCATAGAAAAACAGTTAAAAAGTTGAACTGAATATAGACATAATTATTAAATTTTTGACAAAACCGAAAGTGAAATATTAATATTATGATCTTCTAAATATTATTAAAACTTGAACTGAATTGCTAAACAACAAACACACACATATTTCAAAAACAAATAGTTAAATTTGAATTAAAATTTTAATTTGAACAAAAAAACAAAAAAAAATATTATCTTCACTTTCACATTAAATATAACATCAAATTTATTGTCATTTACTACTCAAACTTAAACATCCTATTATTCATACATTCAAGTATGGATTCCACTCCTCAATTCTCTCTAGAATTCATTAATCGAGATGGTCTTAATAACATTCATAGAGGAACATCAATCAAAAATTCTAAGCGTGGTTGGAAACTTTGGGTATCATATGAAGATCTCTTACTTGTTTCAACTTGGCTAAATGTGTCTCAAGATTCAATCGTATGTGATGCAAGAATTACAGATTATTACAATGCCAATGTTGAGCAAGAAAAAACACGTGAGACTGAGTAAGTTCGGAAGAAGTGGATCGACATAAAGATGTTTGTAAGACTGTTTTCATGTTCTATGATGCAACTTTTGTGAGGAGAATAAGTCATTTTACCGAAAATGATATGTACATGAAGCTCTTAGAACTTATCAAAATGCAAACATAAGGATGAAAGAACATCGGTTAAAAATTTCCATATGAGCATTTGTAGAGTCTTGATAAACAAGACAAATTGGAGACTCCCAATTATTGTAGAGCAAATAACACATCTACTAGCGAAGACAACAGTGCGGGAACACAACCTTCAAACAATCAACAACGCCCCATTGGCTGCAATGTAAAAAAGTGAAAAGAAAGCCACCTAGGGAGTCAACAGGTAGTGGAAAATTCGAGCGAGAAATGAATCAATCGTAAATCAAGTATAAAAATACGAGACAACAATACGCGATTTACAACTTGAATTGCGAACTTAAAATGAACAAATGACAATGCTCAATGAGATATAATTAATGAAAATCAAACAATATACACTAATATATGATCAACGAGCTTTATACAGTTGTATATTGGCCCCATTACTCCAAGGTGCATCAGATCGATCTACACAACCATTGGTCGACACGAGTAATAATGCAAATCATTTACGCATCGATAGTGTCGTGGTAGCAAGGACCGGGGTATCAATAGTTACAGATCCAAATTATCGGGAATTTGTTTTTAGATTTTTATTGCTTGTGGGACAATTTAATAAACTAAAATAGAGCAAGAAAAAGACGATTTAAAATGGAAAAACCCTTAAAACGGGGAAAAAATCACAAGACTAAAAGTAAGAATACTTTTAGCCAATTTTCTATCAAACAATAATGCGTACAATTTGCACAGCTGAGAAAAGGACAAAGGAAATGACAATAAAGTAAACGAACGAGCGATGCAACTGAAAGGGGCTTGCATAATGCTCTAAAAAGGTCCTCTGCAACTTGTGAATTCAACTTTATTATATAGATGGAGAGAAAGAACTGACACGAGACTGCTCTAACAAATTAAGTAGCTCTTTTATGAGACAGAGTTGTCTACTTAAAAGTAGAAGCGCACACACTTGATTATTGGTATAATTTCTTAACTCATGCAGCTTGCTTCCTTGAACGGCTAGAATCTCCATCTACTTCCTTGAATGGCTAGCATGTTTAAGTAGTCAATATGAGGAGTTCGTTAACCGCTGCTTGCCTCGTCACTTTCTGCCCGCTCGTAATTGTTGTCTTGATCGGATCGGTTGGCTGATCGTTCCTCAAACCCGATTACCCTCCGGGAACCAATCCTTGTGCTTCTCCTTTGACTTCCTGAGCGCATGCGGTCTATCGGACCTTGTCAGCTCTTTTGAAAATGGATCCCAACTAGGTTATGGACCTAACCAGAGTAGGTTCTATTTATGTCACGTGGACCAACCCAACGTATCATGTGCCTCCATCCGTTTATGGTACGGTGCCACGAGGTCCTCATCACTAGACCCTCGGGATTTATCATAATCGTAGAGGTAATATAAGATCGATCACACGATGGAAAGCGTACCGAACCTTTTACCCAAGCACGGGTGAAAAAGGGGGACCGTAGCCGGACCATAAGTAACAAGCGTCCCTAGGACTGATCCAATACTTAGCCGTGAATCTCTTATCAAGCAATACTCGATAATGATAAATTTGAATTTCAAAATCACGAAGAATATCTCATCGAGGTTTTTTTGGAGAATAAATACTACGTCTTTTCGTATTCCGCTAATAGACATGTGTGATGAGTATAGTCAGACTACAACAACATGTTCCATGGCATGTGTCGATATTTCATTTTCCAACTATAACTGATATTGTCCGGGGTTATTTATGTAATTATGATACCCCCGAGCTCGTCTGACGTGGCTAAAGGGTATTTTGATTTTCTATTTTATTTATTGAGCGATGTGATTTCGGGGGAACTCTCGTAATTTGGGCATCCCGGGCGTACGTATGAGGATTCTGATGGTATTTTGAGCTTTTTGGATGATTTCGGTCGGAAATGATGCTAGGGGTATTTTCGTAATCTACCACTCAGAAAGTTCGTTGGCGACCTAAGGCGATATTTTTGACTATCTCCTAAGAATTTGGAGACAATGAATTGGTAAAGAATATTCCCGGATATTTTCTAGACATTTCGTGCTACTAGTGTTCGACCGGGGTGCATTCTCGAAGTTCCGGGGCACTATGACACTTATTCCGGATTAATTTGATATTTTCTAAGTAAGTTGGGCTAATTTGACTAAGATTGGGATTTTGGACCTTAAGTTGACTTATTGAACCGAGTTTTTCTATAAATACAATACCCCAGGCCCCAAAAAAGGGTTCAGACTCTTGGCACGCTTCCCAAGGCTACCGATTTTTCGAGTTTATCCCCCAGTCGCGACTTTTTACCAAAAAGTCGCGAGACCCTCATTGAAACCCATGACTCACGACATTTTGCTAAAAAAGTCGCGAGAATATGCATCCATGCCCGTAGTCGCGAGATTTCGTCACATGCCCCCCTCACTCGCAACTTTTCGTCACTTACTCCATGGAGTCGCGACTTTTCGCCCTCATCCGCGAGATTGTGCACATGGTCGCGACATTTCGTATCTACTCGCGAGATTTCGTCACATGCCCCCCCTCACTCGTGACTTTTCGTCACTTGCTCCATGGAGTCGCGAGTTTTCTCCCTCATCCGCCAGATCGTGCACATGGTCGCGACATTTTGTATCTACTCGCGAGATTTTGTCAATATCTCGCGACTAGCTTTGTCCACGGCGCGATGGAGTGGAGTCGATCGTTTTTCGTACCGTTTTCATTTAGATTATCATTATGTCATGATTGAACTTGTATCCTTTGATTATTATAGTGGAAACCAAGGTAGAGCTTTGCTCTCCCGAGGACGTAAGCCCACACATTGTGGACCCAACCTCGTATATCGCTAGTGTCTCCACAACAATTAAATTTCGAGTAATTAAAAATTGACTGATCTAAGAATAAACGCTCTAAAATATTTTTAGACGAGATCAGTTTGGTGCAGTCCGTGGGGACCCGAGACTTAATCCCATTGAGAGCTCTTTTGCTGAGCTTGGAGCTTGTTATGTATTGTGAGGATACGAGATTCCTAACATGAGAGTGATATAGATGAAGAAAGTGTATCGGATTACAACCCTTATGTAGTAGAAGACGAATGGAATGATATTTTACCGAGGACTCAATCAGTGCCACAGGAAGAGTCCTCAGCAGTGGGAATCTAACCAACCTCCGGAGCGGGATTTCATCCGGGGGGGATCTACTTATGAGTACATTGAAAGATTATCATATTGCATGAATATGTGCCGAAGACATGCCAAAGGGATGCAAGCCCACAAATTCCGGTTTTTTGGCACTACCAAAATTTCACGGGAGGCTCAATTTTATATATACAATTACACGGTGATATGATAGTGTGATATTTTCCAGGTCGGATTTCCGTGACATTCACTATTTCATTTCGATCTATTAATCGAAAATGATCCATATTTCGAATGATTGAAAGGATCATATTATGTAGCAGGGATATGTAAGAGGTCAACATGGATCTCGGTTTCAAAGAAGATGGGTATATGGCGAACATACCCGAGCTATTTTATGTTCACGGTATCAAATCTGGAGGTGCATGTCAGTTGGATGAACTTTCAATGTACTTTTGCCGGTTTTTTGGAAGACTCTGTTCTCCGATAATTCAATTGTTTTCCGACCTGTTCTACCATTTCATATCGGGATTCAAGTATGAGTTATATTCGGCATGGCATAACGACCCTTTGGAGAGGTCGTATGTTTTTCTAACCAGTTTTGTGGCGATTGTGAGTATTGCATGGAGTGGCGGTTGATTGGCCCTCGCGAGAAATGTGAACCTCAAATGAAAAATGAGTTGATGCATAGTTGCATTGGGGGAATTTGGCTACGTGTTGCTTAATTGTATATGTGTGCACAGAATGGTAGGTAAGAATGATAGCCGTTAAAAGTTGGAGGTGTCAGGTCAACGCGAGTTACTCATTACAAGGAAAGATAAGAGATTACATGTGTTCAAGCGCATCGTCGTGTGGAAGTGTTCAATGCTATGCGAGGGCATTCATGGTTTCCAAAGAAATGATAAGTTGAATATGTGATTCTGTCATCTTACTACATCATCATTGTCTCACCGATCAATAGTGATACTATGACCTTACGTCCTATCCAAGTTCATCCATTGGATCCGATTTGTGAATTTTTTAAGGATTATGACAAGTTTTATATTATGTTTCGACAGCGATAATTTAAGAAGTAAGGTTCGTAGTAAAATAAGAGGTTATGGAGGACACGAGAAGAGTTGATCGTTGCAATATCTGGAGGATCCACCGTAGAATATGGAAGAGCTTGGCCTAACGAGTACACCGTATATTCAGTAAATGAAAGAACGTATACTTATGAGTCACTTGACATTGTTGCAATTCGTGTGATCGATCAAATGTATCGTTGCCGAAGTCCAACACGCAAATCTTGTTGGTATTCAATTGCAAGTGTATTTATTCAGTTCTAGTATATTTCTCGCCATGGTTTAACACAAGAGACAAGGATCCCTTATTATAAGAACCGACACCGGGGACTCATAAGTTCCAAGTATTTTGTCCATTTTTCATCACAGTTTCGGACATGCTAATGTGGGTGTCGAAAATCGGTGTCCGATGTTAATTTGTTTTGAAGCACGATTAGTTTGATGAGCTGGGTAGTATGGTGGAAGGAATGCTAGAGACTGAGGTCGAGGGAGTTGACTTGAATATTCAACCCGAGAACACACACACCACTCTCCCTAATAACTATTTTACATGACATGAAGAAAGACGCCATGAGTATGGAGGAGCTTACTCAATATGTACTCACTTTGTTCGGGATTCTAGATCAGTGTCAAAGAGATAAATTAATGATGTGAGTTTTTTCTAGTTTTGAGTTATCAACGGGGTTTTCTGGTTATCCATTCATGAAGAATCTATACATCTATCGTGCATGTTCCATACGTTATATCGCTTACTTTGGTTGTTTAAGGTTCAAGGTTAAGAGGCCAAGGAAGTTTATGGCAACTTGGTGAGTTATTTGGCGTTTAAGAGATTGTACATATACAAGAATATGGAATTTAATATCTTAATATTCAAATTGAGGAGTTGAAGAGCACGTCGATAAATTATTATTGCAAAGCAAGAAGTTAGTATGCACGACAAAGCATTGGTGAATGAACAAATATTTATCGTGATAGAAGGAGAAACTTCATATATGGGTAGTAAAGAAGTGCTTCATACGACAATATAGTCATCCACGAATAATTAAGGAACGCTTGAAGTTGTCGTGGGATCACATAATGGATCTCCAGTGCTGAGCTGTGTTATTTAAAGATCTGTGAGGCGTATATTTATGTGGCGACAGGCGTATTCATTAATCAAGGCTTCCTAAATGGTTATACGAATTGTACGGGTCTTTTATCCATCATTCAAGAATATTCGAGCATTTCATGAAGTAATCGGATTACCGTGTTTTCCTTGTTGTTTCAGAAATTAAGAGGGTCTTGATCGATAAGTATTCTCCGTTCGGATCATGTAGGTCTATTTTAATGAAAGCCCCCAGGATTATAGTTGAGGATTTGGAATTCAAGAACATTGCTAAACTTGAATGGATGACATTAAATCTCAACCCGATGATCAAATTATTGATAGCAATGAGCATAACATGAAGGGGGCAAGCATCTAATTATCTTTCTTAATCATCCGAAATGGTATTCGTTCGGATTATTCTTAATCTATCTTGAAAGTTTCGTCTATTCGATTTACTTTGCTATCCAGAATGGTTTTCGTCCGGAATATTATTCATGAAGACTTCCAGCAATTGGTTATTAGTCGTAGTATCACCGTATCTGCCATTGACGATTAACTGATCTTTCCAAATACCTTTATGCATCTATCAGCGTTACCTTTTTGTGTCGTTTAATGAGATCCCAAGAATTATGGTTGTTGGGTTTTCAGAAGTATCAACCGTTATCAAACTATGCCTATTGGAGTTCACAAAAGAGGCGTCAAATTTGTGTTATTTTATTGATCTCCCAGAATGGTATTAGTCCGGAAATATATATGATTATCAAACCCGTGACATTATCAAGACGGCAAGTATCTTGACCATATGTGCATCCTAGCAAACGTCTTGGCATTAATTAATAAGCAACGTATTGAGTTAGTCTGGTTTAACAACAGTTTTGTTGATTTTGAACGATTTGTTATTCTTCCAGTCACATTGGGATATTAGGAAATATCAAGGTCTTTATTAACGAAATTCGTAGTGGTGGATCTTCCTATCATCTTTTACAATTTTTTCATTGGAAGAAGTGCTTTAAATCTAATCGGAGCTATCATATCGCTACTCCACTTTGATCGCTCTATTATTATGTTCCGAAGTATAAGGAAAATCATGTGTCGGCAAGATATGTTCCTAGTGTTATGTTCCGAAGCTATACGAGGGCGTCTAGTGCGAAGAAATGCATCTATGTGGTCGCATTCTAAATGAAAGATCGAGTGTATTAACATGATATGGTTTTGTTCTAGAAGAAAAAGAGAAAATGGTATAAATATGGAACATCTAGTATTGGGGAATTTTAAGAAGCAATTAAATTCCTCGAAAGAAGTGGATATTCTCCCGTGAAAATGAAAAGATAGTTATTGAAGATGTGGAAATCCTATTGCAAGCAAGGGCTCTATTAAATACACATAATCGGTCGCAGACCTATTTATGGCTCCAAAGTCGAACGATGACTACAGAGTTTATGTTGTTTTCACTTAGTTGAGAGAAGCATGGTCGGAGGACCCATATCTATCGTCTACATTGACATATTCTTTAAGTTTGTCGGCTTGAAGTTTTTCAATTATGTCATTTGGTTAGAAGAAACCAGATGCCACGTACTAAGATCGATTAAATCAATATGTGGGGAGAATAATGTGTGGAAGTCAATAATGATGGTATACAGATAAAAACCGGTATGCAAATAATCACGTCCAATATTTCAACGAATGATTGAGTATACTAAGAAAGTATTCAATGAGATGGAATCCTTCTAGATGTGAGTTGTTGGTTAAAGATGGAAATTTTTCTTGCTCTATGATGATATTTGTAAGAGAAATATAAATTGATAAGTACATAGTCGGGTGGCTTTTGATGGATTAAAATGTTATATAAGTATCGATTTGTTTAAATCCCCACTCCTCCTCAGAAACCTTTGGGTTTATATTTTGCGCATTCAAATAAGTCGTAAGTGCTGCTTTAGTTGGGTTTGATGATGAGAAAGAAGGGTCATAATGATGTTAGTAGGAGACTACAAAAGGTCGAATTTTGATGAACCGACCTGATATTACCCGGGAATATTCTCTTGTGTTTATTCTCACCCGGGAGCTCGTCTAACTTGGTTATTGGTATTTTCGGTATTTTCGGTATTTTCATCGGATGGCATTCTCAAGCGGTATTCTCGTAATTCTGGTTTGTTGAGCGACGTATAAAGCCTCTGAAAGCATTTTGAGGTATTTCGGGCCATTTCGACCCCGGACGAAGCCAGGGGTATTTTCGTCATTTGCGACCGGGAGTGCACCGTTCAGGTGCAATGATGTTGTATGGCTGCGAATTCGCTATCTAAAAGCAAAGGATCAATGTACGAGGTTCTCGGGAATTTTCTGATCGCATTTCCGACTAATATCTTGTTCGGGTTGCTTCCCGAGGTTTCGAGATCTACATGGCATTTATTTTGTCATGATTAGGGATATTTAATTATTTTGGGTTAAGTGAGGTGGACTATGTTTATGGGCCTAAGAGGGTGAGTTTTGGGCTAAATTTCTCTATAAATAGGAGCCCCAAGGCATGGAGAGAGGGTTCGGACTTTTTCACATTCCCAAGACAAGACTTCACCTCTCTGCACTATTGCATTCGCGACGAATCGCCTCTACACTATTCCAGTCGAGACGAATCGCCTCTGCACTATTCCAGTCGAGACGAATCGCCTCTGCACTATTCCAGTCGCTACGAATTGCCTCTGCACTATTCAAGTCGCGTCCAATCGACTCTGCACTATTCATCCGCGTCCAGTGCAGCGCGACTGCGTATTTGATCGTTTCTCGATCCGTTTTTACCCGTACTATCATTATCATCTCGTTGTAATTGTATTCATTGACTATTATAGTGAAAACCAAGGTAGAGCTTCGCTCTCCCGAGGACGTAAGCCCACACATTGTGGGCCCAACCTCGTACATCGCTCGTGTCCCCACAACAACATAATTTACGAATTAATCATAAATTGACTGATCTAAAAATAAATATCCAAAATATTTTTAGACAAGATCACGACCTTAGACCGGTTAAGAGAGAGGATTTAAGATCTTAAGAAAGTAAGTCTAATTAAAGTGATCATATATGCGGAGCCTTCTATTGACAAAGAAAGGGTGGAGTAATTATTTCATTCCAATGAAACTTTTAAATGAATGGTACGTGACATTGTCACATTTACAGTGTCCACTCCTAGTACTAGACATGTTTTGATGGTCGGTGAAGTAAAGATCCATGCTATTTGACCCAGTATTGGGATGTACACTGATCTAGTCTAAAAATATTTTGGATATTTATTTTTAGATCAGTCAATTTATGATTAATTCGTAAATTATATTGTTGTGGAGACACGAGCGATATACGAGGTTGGGCCCACAATGTGTGGGCTTACGTCCTCGGGAGAGCGAAGCTCTACCTTGGTTTTCACTATAATAGTCAATGAATACAATTACAACGAGATGATAATGATAGTACGGGTAAAAACGGATCGAGAAACGATCAAATACGCAGTCGCGCTGCACTGGACGCGG
>RWGZ01001036.1:799547-819941 GCA_009725065.1 Utricularia reniformis | reverse complement strand
ATGATGCCTGATTCGTAACGAGCAGTAATGATGCCTGATTCGTAACGAGCAGTAATGATGCCTGATTCGTAACGAATAGTGATGATTAGTGTGTTCGGTCGCGAGTCTAGAGGCAGATTTCGCCTTGGGAAGCGTGATAAAGTCTGAACCCCTTCTCCATGCCTTGGGACTCCTATTTATAGAGAAATTTAGCCCAAAACTCACCCTCTTGGGCCCATAAACATTGTCCACCTCACTTAACCCCAAAATGATTAAATATTATTAATTATGGCATAATAAATGCCATGTAGATCTCGAAAGGGCATGTTGTCGGTAAAGGTTTCATGATGGCTTTTGTTACATGATGCACGTTCGAGTGGAACTGGCATGCAGAACAAGCCCGAGCAAAATTCACACAATCTTTCACCAATGTTGGCCAAGAATACCCGGCCCTCTTAACCTTGTTAGCCAAAGATCGACCTGCTGAGTGATCACCACAGTCCCCAGCGTGAACTTCTTCCATAACGGCCTTAGCCTGTACTGGGGACAAACATCGGAGATACGGGCCTCCAAAATTCTTCTTATACAGCTTATCATCCACATAGATAAAATTTGTGGCTCTTTGCATAGTCCTTCGAGCCTCACCTTCGTCAGTGGGTAACTCTCTCTTGATGAGATAATTCACAATAGCATCCTTCCAAGATGGCTCGTCAGTTATGGCATCTAATAAAAACCATGTTTCATTCGAAAATTCCAAATTAGCCACCTCGGCTGTCTGTTTCTCCAAAGAACTGACAGAGGGTTGATAGTGGATCATTGTTGTTATCTTTGACTCGTCGGAGAGTTCTAAAATCGTCGCCGCCTTTGCAAGGCCGTCTGCACTCGTGTTTTCCTCCCTAGGGATATACGTGAGCGTAAATATCTTCAGATTCTTGGCGGCCTGCCTGAGCTTTTCTAAATATCTGCACAAATGGTTCCCGCTTGTGGCGTAAATATCTGCAAACTGGTTTACCACTAACTGCGAATCGGAGTGGGCGAACAATTCCAATTTCTACCGCCAAGTTAATACCGAAGATCAAAGCTTCATATTCTGCGACGTTGTTAGTTGCGGGGAAGCGCAACTTTACGGCGTACTCATGCTCTTCGCCAGATTTCCTTTCTTTAAAATAAACACCGATGCCGGCTCGCCCGGCAGATACCGATCCATCGACAAAGGCATCCCAATATTCATGAATACCCAATTCCTCCGACCGAGTCATCTCCACTATGAAATCCACTAGTACCTGGGCCTTTAATGCTCGCCTGGAGATATATTCTATCTGATACTGGCCCAATTCGATATTCCACTTTGCTAGCCTACCAGAGGCATCAATCTTTGATAACACGCTTCGAATAGGCTGATCCGTCAAGACTGCAATATGATGTCCTTGGAAATAGTGTCTCAACTTCCTCGAGGCAACAACCAGACCTAATACAAATTTCTCCAAATCAGTGTAGCGAGATTCCGCTCCATGCAATTTCTTGCTCACGTAATATATCGGCCTGGGCTCTTTGTCGCTAAGTCTGACCAACGCAGCACTCACTGCCTCTCTTGTCACTGATAAATACGGATCCTTCGGGCATGCTTTATTTAAATCCGTAAAATCGATGCAAACTCTCCAGCCACCACTCGTCTTTGGGACCACCACTGGATTCGCGACCCAATCCGTGTATCTAACACGCTCTATGAATCCTGCCTGCAGCAAACTTTCCACCTCCTCATCAATTGCTCTTTTTTTCTCCGGGGAAAACTTCCTCTTTTTCTGATGAACTGGTCGCACATATGGGTTAACATTGAGTCTATGAGAACAGACTTGGGGATCAACCCCCACATAATCCTGATAAGACCAAGAAAAAACATCTACATTATTTCGCAAAAAAGAAATTACCTCCTTCTCAACCTCAGGTGACAACTCGGAACAGATTGTCACTGTTTTTTCAAGATTGCCGGGAAATAAAGGCACTGTCTTGATCCCCAAAGGCTCCATCTTCATATCATTTTCTTTAAACTTCCGAAGAGAAGGTCCCTCATTTGTTTCAATAACTTCATCAGACGAGAAATCCACCATATAAACGCTAGATTTTGCTTTCGACCCCTCCATACCACTCCTGCACATCACATTATAGCATGATCGCGATATTTCCTGATCTCCCTTCATCTTTCCAACTCCCAGTTGCGTTGGGAACTTCATCATCAAGTGTGGTTGAGACACCACGGCTCCAAATAAATTTAAGCAACTCCTCCCAAGAATTGCATTGTATGGGAGTATGGGGAGATCTACCACCACGAATTCCACCATCAAAGTCCTTGATATTTCGGGATCGCCCAAAGTCACCGGTAGAAGAACAGATCCCTCAGCAGCTACAACACTGTTATTAAAACCCACCAATTTCGTGTTCACAGGTTGTAGTTGGGAGGTTCCTTTCAACGCCATCTGCTCAAAAGCTGCAAGAGTCAGTATGTTTGTAGCAGCCCCGGTGTCGACTAGCACTCGAGAAACGGGATGATTGGCAATAATAGGAGAAACAACCAAAGCATCATCCTGTGGGGAGAAAACCCCAGATAAATCTTCCGGTCCGAAAGAGATCGTCATCTTGTCCAAATCTGTCAGTTGGACCATGTTTACTTCCATAAAGCGCCCCTTTTGATGTAACGTCTGATAAGAGCGTTTCCGGGCGCGATTTGAATCGCCGACACTTTTTCCTCCAGCGATAGTCATAATATTGGGGCCTAAGTTTCCCCATCTTGGTTGGGCATTTTCAAAGTTCAAAATAGGTTGACCCTGATTGGGGCCAACCGGAGGATGAGGAGGTAGTTCCTGTTGGTTTGCCGGGGCTGGTGGGTAGGCATCATATCCATACCCCTGCTGATTCCTCTGCGGCTGATGCCTGCCACGGCCGCGGTAGTTTCCTCTCCTTCCTCCTCTCTGATTCTGTCTACCCCCGTTGAAATATCCTCGGCCACCCCCTTGACGCTGGCCACGTTGTCCGCCATTTCCACGTCCTCTTTCATTCGCACGTGGTGCGTCGACTCTTGGAGGTTTGGGTGCCGCCCCCTCCGGAATATCGATCTTCCCCAGTTTAGACTCGGGGAGAGCTTCCACAGTACTGATCAGCTCATCAAGCTGACCCAATTCCAGCAACCTTTCCACTTCGGACATTAGCTCTTGACAATCATTCGTTGTGTGTCCAAAGCTCCGATGAAAACGACAAAACACCTGAAACTCGTAAGTCCCCTGTGTTGGTTCATGTAAGGGAGGGGGATAACGGAGAGATCCACCCTTCTTCTGCTCAATGATAGCGAAGATTTGTTTGTAGTTGTATGTCGGAAAAGCTCTCAGCTTTGATTTTGCGTGGTGGACAACCTTGTCCAAACCACGGCATGCAACAATATTGTGGGACCCGTACGTCCGCACTTCGATCACTCCATGGTCTCGTAGACCTTCATCTTCTCGGATGTACTGTGTACATCTCAAAGCCAAACCCTCCATACTTTCCGGAGGATCTCTGTTCAAGGAATTACATAACGGGTGCCCAGCTAGAATAAGCTGCAGCACCAAGACTTTCTCACTGACTGTAATCCGAGGTATTTTCCTACACTCGGCCTCAAAACGGGTAATAAAACCCAACAATCTCTCAGAAGAGTCATACCGTAACGCGGTCAAAGAAGTAATAGACTTTATTGGCGTGTTGAAAGGCGCGAAGGCCGAATAGAATTGATTCATGAAATCTTGATAAGAAACGATTGAACGTTTCGGCAACCGGTTGAACCACCGGAGGGCTGATTCTTTAAGAGAAGCGGCAAAAACGAAGCACATAGCCGCATCACTGAAGTTCATCAAACTTACATGAATCTCCAGATTCGATGTATGAGCATGCGGGTCAGTCGACTCGCGATACTGTGGGAGATCTTTTGGCATTTCAATAAACTCGGAGCGAGTGGCTCCGATAATTGCCATGGAAAAAGGAGATAGGGCATTCGAAGTGTTCCATGGACTTTGCAAAACTTCTAGAGACGGTGATGCTTTTCCTCGATTTGCGGTGGGCTCATTAGCCCTGTCATTCTCAAAGTAATCACCCTCGTAAGCTGAGGTCTGATGAGTGTCCCGGGTATGTTCCCCGTACACTCGTCTCCTTTCCTGGCCAAGAGTCAGGTTGGCCTCTAACTGGTTCATTCGAGCCTCGCTCTGTTCCAGTTTCCCGCTCATTTCCTTCAACTTTGATTCAATCATCTCTCCAATCTTTTGCAAAGTGTTGCTTTGCTCTTCGACCGCTGCGGCATTTGCCCGCGGTTCCGGGACACGATCGATATCATCCTCTGAGGCCACATTAATAACCGGTTCCGGGGTGGCATTGCTCCTTCGANCTCGCGTCCAGTGGAACGCGACTGCAGATTTGATCGTTTTTCGAGCCGTTTTCGTCCGTATTGTCATTATCATCTCATTGTATTTATACCGCTCGATTATTATAGTAAAACCAAGGTAGAGCTTCGCTCTCTCGAGGACGTAAGCCCGCACATTGTGAGCCCAACCTCGTATATCGCTCGTGTCCCCACAACAACCTAATTTCAAACTAATTATAAATTGACTGATCTAAAAATAAATACGCAACATATTTTTAGACTAGATCAAACCTCTAACAAACTTGTCAGAGGCGGTTACAGGACGTGGATTACACTCGCCGGCAACTCTATAAATACAGGGCAAGACGAAGGAAAAGACAGGACCCTTTGGACGCAGAAGAACAGACTGTTACTCTGCCGGATTCTTCTTGCTTTCTTTACCTCGTCATTTTCATTAGCCTGTTTTGTATGAACTTTGGTTTATTTTGTTTAGTGAGCAGGCTAAGAGCATAATCAGCTCTTAGTCGAGTGGTTTTCACCCCAATTCACGGGGTTTCCACTATATATTGCTGTGCATTCATTTTGGCTTTTTGCTTTTAATCGTCTTCCACATTTTAAAGAAATCAGAACTGAGTTCGTTTGTTGAACGAACCGGACGACTGTTGGTACCCCTAAAAAGGGACCATAACACCTACGATTTCCTCCACCATTTTCCGCAAGGATTGAGGATCGATAGTTATCATTTCTCTTCCAACGATGCTGTTATGTGATTCCTGCTGGTGAGCTTCCATTCCCTCCACATATTCTGGGTTCTCCATAAGAACTAGGACTAGCAGGCAAAGCTTCTCAGTAGGTCTACCAGATCGGTCTCCACGGACGGTGACAAATGTTAAGAGTAAAAATCTGCTCTGTGATGTTTTATAATGTGGTGAGGATACCGCTGGTATACGGTTGCCGTAACCAAAAGAGAACAAGAGTTTATACGTGGGAAACCCGAGAACCGGGAGGAAAGCCCACGGGGCACCAAACCCATTAAGAATTCACTATGAACTTTTGATCATGAACTCTCCGTCGAGCTTGTCTTTCAACACTTTCACACCTCTCCCTTTTATAGACAAATATTCTATATATTTTAATCACACACAATCTTATCGTAATCTATTAGGATCTCACCGCAGCCACCTCGAGCCAATTTATGAGACTTTTGTGCACGCCGAAGCCGCACACCGCCGCCTGCAGTAATGGCGCAGCTTTCGTTGACATTTCTCTTGAGGACGCCGATCGCACACCCTTCTTTCAGCAATTCATTACCGATCATGCAACACTCCGTAGGATACCGATCGACTGACCATCGACTCTCTCGTCCGATCGACAAGAGGGTATTGTCAATGATCGGTCATATCACCTGACCCTGACCGTATCGTCGTAAGTCATGTATTAACAACTTCTAAAACTTCTCACTTATCCACCTCATTTTTTATTTATCTTTCATTCACGTTATCTTCTCTACCAAAATTCAAATTTATTTTTCAATCTCATCAACTTTATCTATTTATTATTCATTTATCATTAATATTACATATTAATCTTAATATTTTCGTTATTTATCAATTTGACATTCTATTGTATTATGTTTCAATATTATTATATTTTTTTACAATTAATTTGTGCTCGTTTTTAATGTATTTATTTCGAAACGATCGATTTTTACTAAAAATTATATATTTAAATTATTGTATTTAAATTAAACTATATATCAAAATAAAATATTTTAAAGTATTTATTCATATCTATAATTATTTTATTTATTATAATATTATATTAAATATAATGAATATATCAAAAAATAATTTAAAAAAATAAAATGTGATTTCTACGAATAAGGAATGTCCAATTTCCTATCCTCAGAAAATATTTTCCACATTAAAAAGACTTTCATGTAATCATGGGCATCCCTGACAGAAATCTGGCAAATAAAACCGTAGATATGGTCGGCCGTTTAAGTTAGTCTAAGAAAATTCACTATCGTTTTTCCTAAATTCGAAAATTAGTAATTTCCCTATCGTAATCTGTTTGCCTGGCAAACTTTGCCAGGAGTCCTGTCCGTTCGTTCAAAATGAGCTTGGTGCTTCTGCCGACGCCTCCCTCCTCACCGCCGTTGCTTTCGCCGAGAGCCCACATTCCTCTACATGTGTACAAACACCCAGTGGCGATTCTTTTCGAGCTATGCACCTCCATGAAGGAGCTAAGACAATTCCTTCCCCTCGTCATAAAAAACGGTCTCTCCAACAAGCTATTGTTTCAAACAAAGCTAGTCAGTTTGTTTTGCAAATTTGGAAGCCTATCTGACGCTATTAAAGTGTTCGAGCCCATCGAATCTAAGATCGATCCACTTTATCATACTGTGCTGAAGGGGTATGTTCAGCAATCAGACCTTGATTCTGCGTTGAAGTTCTTTAGCCGAATGAATTACGATGGCATTGTTCACGTCATTTATAATTATACCTCTTTGTTGAGGGCCTGCGCGGACAGTTTTGAGCTTGGTAGGGGTAAGGCGATTCATGGGCAGCTTATACTGAGTGGGTTATCAGATAATGTATATGCCATGACCAGTGTGATGAATTTGTATGCAAAATGCAGGGAAATCTACGAAGCATATAAGATGTTCGAGAGAATGCCTGAAAGGGATTTAGTATCTTGGAATACTGTGATTTCTGGTTTTGCTCAGAATGGGATGCAAAACAGAGCCATACAACTTGTTCTTATGTTGCAAGAAGAAGGTTATAAGCCTGATTATATTACTGTAGTTTCGGTTTTGCCTGTCTCTGCTTACACTAGAAACTTGAGGATGGGAAAGTCAATTCATGCATATATTCTAAGACATAGCTTAGAGCATCATCCTAATGTTGCCACTGCCTTATTAGACATGTATGCTAAGTGCGGTTTAACCGTAACCGCACGCAATATTTTCGATCAAATGGATTCGAGAACTATTGTTTCATGGAATTCAATGATTGATGGTTATGCACAAAATGAGGAATCTGAAGAAGCCTTAGATTTGTTCCAAAAGTTGTTAGATGAAGAAAGATTAAAGCCTACTAATGTTACAGTTATGGGAGCTGTGCATGCATGTGCTAATTTATGTGATATTAAGCGTGGTCAGTTCATTCACAGACTAATTGTTCAATTGGGACTTGATTCGAATTCGAATGTGATGAATTTGTTGATTTCAATGTATTGCAAGTGCAAGAGAGTGGATTTGGCTGCTGAACTTTTTGGTAAACTAAAAGTGAAAACTTTGGTATCATGGAATGCTATGATTTTAGGGTATGCACAAAATGGTTACATGATGGATGCTATCGATTTGTTTTGCAAAATGCAAGAGCAGAATGTGAAACCTGATTCATTCACATTGGTAAGTGTCATCACAGCTGTGACAGAAGTATCAATTTTAAGATTGGCAAAATGGATTCATGGACTGGTTTTGAGAGGGTTTTTGGACAAGAGTGTTTTTGTTATGACTGCTCTTGTCGATATGTATGCAAAGTGCGGATCTGTTTGTACAGCAAGGAAACTATTTGAGATGATGAATGAGAGACATGTGACTACATGGAATGCTATGATAGATGCATATGGAAAACATGGTTTTGGAGATGAAGCTGTGAAGTTATTTGATGAGATGTGTAAAGGAGACATACCTCCAAATGGCGTGACGTTTTTGTGCATAGTCTCTGCTTGTAGTCACTCTGGGCTTGTGAATGAAGGGCGTGGATATTTTAATAGCATGAGGGAGTATGGATTGGAGCCTTCAATGGATCACTATGGCGCTGTAGTTGATCTTCTTGGTCGAGCAGGTAAACTTAATGAAGCCTGGGAGTTCATTATGAAAATGCCTGTTCAACCAGGGATGAACGTGTATGGTGCAATGCTGGGAGCATGTAGGATTCACAAAAATATGGAACTGGGAGAAAAGGCAGCTGATAAACTGTTTGAATTAGAACCGGATGATGGTGGATACCATGTGCTACTGGCAAATATCTATGCAATATCTTCGATGTGGCGAAAAGTTGCAAATGTTAGAACATTGATGGAGAGAAAAGGGATTAAAAAAACTCCAGGGTATTGTTCAGTTGATTTGAGAAATGAAGTTCATACCTTCTATTCAGGAAGCACAACACATCCTCAATCCGAAGGAATTTACGGCTATCTGGATGAACTGATTGAGAGGATTAAAGCAGCTGGTTACATTCCAGATACAAGTTCAATTCATGATGTTGAAGATGATGTTCAGGAGAAGCTGGTCAGGACTCACAGTGAGAAGCTTGCCATTTCATTTGCTCTTTTGAATTCGAGCTCCAGTAGTACTATTCATATCAGGAAGAACTTGAGAGTATGCTCGGATTGCCACACTGCAACCAAATACATTTCTCTAGTGATGAAGAGAGAGATAATTGTGCGTGATATGCACAGGTTCCACCATTTCAAGCATGGATCTTGCTCTTGTGGAGATTATTGGTGAACTGCATTCAAGATCATTAATATTCTGCTACACATTTGGCTTCTTGTCCTGATGAAACAAAAGAAGAGCATATTGGGGCTAGGGAAACCACCGTCAACCAAAATCTATATGCTTTCACTGTTTTAGCAGAATTAGCACATACTAAGAACATGGAAAAAACACTTTGGGCACTAGTAGCTGTCCTCTGCAAACAGAATTACTCTCCACACGTCAGTTGATGCTTCTATGTTAGTCTTTTGGGAGGTTTTCTTCTTTATATATGTAAATGAAGATATGCAAGACTGTAAATCGTTGAGCAACCAAGATGATGATGTACAAGGGTTTCGCTCTCCTTCTCATGTGCTTAAATCTGAGTTTGGGTTTCGCTCTCCTTCTCATGGAGAACTTGCTTGATTGCATCCGGAAAATCAAAGTCAATCAAAAATCCTAGATAATTAAACTCGAGAAAAATAATCAGACCATTAGCATCCCCACATCAACGTCTTCCATTTACATTAAGTCCTTTCCAACCGCTTACTCTTGTCATTTTTAATTTTATGATGGAGTTCGGTTAATAGATGAAGGGTATGCTCTGCGGGTATTTTAATGCCCCAAAATACACCCTACGATTTTTAATCGTTTTTTTGTTTTAGACTAGTAGTATTCTCATATAACATATAGCAAATCAACGTATTTTCACCATACAACGTTCCCTGACCGTATAATTTCCCATTTGAATTGATCCTCACTCTCGATCCTTTTGTATTTACTTTATATGCCTTGCAGACCTTCCAAGATTGACCCCATATTGACTCTCGGTAGTAGTGGACGACAAAATTTTCTATTTAAACTTACCCCTACATTTGCCTACAAGATTGTAAAGTTGCCATAATCTGATACTCGATGCGTAATTTGGCCGCCCTTTAACAATTGCCACTCTGTTAAATGCAATTTTGCCCGAACTCTTTTTGCACATCCCCTTCTCGCGTTATGTTCACCTAACAAGGCCGTTCATTTCATTCATGTTATCTTTTTGTTAAGATTTAAGAGAGTTCACAAAACTATTCAATAGGATAGTTCTTTCTTTGAAAAACGGAGAATGTCCACAATCACATCGATAATGTTGTCGGGTTACATGGGCCCCTACAAGCATTGTGTCACACATGGATGCATGTTTACCTCAAGGTTCTGGCAAAGTATATCGGAGTCGTACAAGACCAAAATCACGCTGAGTATATCATATAACCCCCAAATGGATGGGATGGTCAGACAGAAAGAACCAACCAAATCTTGGAGAACATGCTCAGAGCTTGTGTGGCAAAGTTTAGAGGGAGCTTAGAAGAATTCATACCATTGACATAATTCCCATACAACAATAGTTACTAGAGCATCATTGGTGTGGCACCGTACAAACATTATACCGCAGAAAGTTTGGAACCCTTTATGCTGGGACGTAATCGGGAGAGGAGAAAATCTGCGGAAGAGAGGAAAGGAAGCTCAAGAATAAGGTAATTCCCATGATGAAAGTGCAATGGTCCAATCACGGAGATGAGGGAGAACATGGGAAACAGAACGAGAGATAAGACAATAAGCACCTAAGCTAATTAAGGATAGACACACACGAGTTTCGAGACGAAACTCAAATTAAGGGGAGGATGATGTGATGACCCCAGAAAAAGGGACGTTGGGCAGATAGAAATTGAATAGGTATTAAAATGCCTATAAATAGGTATGAACATAGCCAATTGGGTGAGAAATTGGAAGAGAATTTATATTCTTTAAATGAAATTATGGAGAAATAGGGGGATGAAAAGTCATAAGAGAAACGAAAAAGTGACAATCAAACTAATGACAAAGAGGGGTCAAAGTGAAATTAGGTATTAAAATGCATATAAATTGGGTGAACAGGCCAAAATGAAGTCATTTGTAACTTAAGTACGTAAAAGCCCCAAAAAAGACTTTTGATATTAGTTGGGGTTATTTTAGTAATTCGCATATCCTGGGAACTTTCTAGCACGTTCCCCGAGGTGTTTAGGATATTTCGGTTCAAAGGGACACTGGGGGTATTTTCGTAATTTTGACATCCCGGGCGCAATCGACACGCCTTGATGGTATTTTCGGTATTTTGATGTTATTTCGGGTTGAAATGGCGTCGGGGGTATTTTCATAATTTGGACACTCCCGGGTTCAATAGGTACGCCCACTATGGTATTTTCGGTATTCTGATGTGATTTCTGGTCGAAATGACGTAAGGGGTATTTTCGTAATTTGGACACCCCGGGTTCAATCGGTACGCCCACTATTGTATTTTTATTGGCTTTGGACATTCCGGAGGCGACACGACTATTTTCGGATAGTTACGAGTTGGAGTGTCTCAAAGACTATTTTCATAATTTAGTGTCCGGAAGATGCTACAACGCATGTTCATTGACAGTTTTATATCTTATGAATTTCATGAGGATTGACTTATGCCGAGTGTGCTTTAGCCTCTTTTCACAGGTCACAGGTCGATCGAGGAGCGCCCCGAACGATCGGAGAATTATGACTCATATCCTGGGTGATATCGGGTATCTTTGAAGAAGCTCGGCCAAATCAGGCCAAATTGGATAAGATTGGGCTGTGAACCCATAGATGAGTTGATGGTCCTAAATCCCCTATAAATATAGGTCTCAGGTTATTTGGTGGGGGTCGGAATCAAAGTGGAGGAAAAACTCACAATCTGAAATATTAAAATCTTCCAAGTCCCGGAACTCCGAAAATTCTACTCACAATTCAAATCCGCGATAATTTTGCCCAGGAGCTCAAAATCCGCGATAATTCTACTCACAGTTCAAATCCGCGATAACGTTCTATTGAGGTTGAAATCTACGATAAAGTTTAATGTGAACAGTACTAGAGTTGAAAAATCGCGGTGAAACATTTTACGATCCGAAAATCCGCGAGAATTTTATATTATCTCCCAATCCACGACCAAATGCTTCTACTTGGAAAGTTCACGATAAAGTTACATACTGGAAGTGAAATCCACGACAATTTTTATAGATGAACAATTCTTCGGATACAAAAACTATCAGAAAAGTGACTAAGGCATAAATCCGCGATAAAGTTGCACATGAAAGGCTAAATCCGCTATAAAATTTCCAATGAACAGTAATTTCTGCACTTTTGTCCTGGTTTTCAGCATCGAGCTCATTTTGGGTACCTGATCGAGATCATAACATTTATTTGGATCGGAGAGGCTATATATTTTGTATTTGTGAACTTTTTATCATAGTGAAACACCTAAGTAGAGCTTTGCTCTCCCGAGGACGTAAGCCCACACATTGTGGGCCCAACCTCGTAATTTCTCGTGTCTTAACAAAAAAAAATAAAAATTCGACTGATCAAAAACAACAAAAATATTTTAAGACAAGATCAACCTTAAACCCCAAATTCACTGCATATTCGTGGGTAATGAAATTCTCTGCAGATTTCTAATTCGATAATTTATTTTAGATTTAGAGTCAACAAATTCACCACGAATTTTCATGTCAACAAGTTTACCGTAGATTTACCCTACCACATAAATTTGCAGCGGATTTGTGAACAAGGCAATACGTGTGACCAAATAACATTAATTAGTGTGATAACGATAAAAGCCATGTATTGAAATGTGTACAAATGCAGGGAAACAACGGAAGAACCAGAACGCGAGAAGAAAACATTAAGCAGAGTTAACACAATATTGTAAAGGAAGATTCAACGTAGGAAACAGAGAATGTTCATTAAAGAAAAGGAACTGTTAAGAACGAAAAATAATGAATCTTATTAAAACTCGGGGTAGAGGAGGATGAACTGACCTACTGAACCCGATATTGTGATTAGCACACGATTCGCCAAAGAATGACATGCATGATGAAGGGAATATTATGTTCCTAAAAGGGAAACGTACGTACAGAAAAATCGGACAAATCAGGGTGAGGAAAAGGGTAGCCCCCTCATACTCACTCATGGAAGGGAAGTATACAGCTCGTCTAATCAACCAAAATCTCATTGTGACAATTCTCAAATTGTCATCTGATAATCTAATTGTGTCATTCTCAAAATGACAATGTCATTTGGTCAAATATTTAATATGCTCATTGGAAGGAACAAAATTTAGTAGTCTTCTCATAAAAGCTAGGTAATTTATCAAAATTTGAGACATATTTGGATGTCATGCACGAATTCTATTCCATTTCAATTCCTCTAGGTTGGCTTGTTAGGAGATATCCATAAGCTGAGCACATATTGATGCGCTGCTATCTTTTATACTCAATCATTCTATGTTCGAAACCCAATAATTGATGCTTGAACGACTCTAGTAAGTCAAGTTTCATAGAGAAACCATGCAGATCTTAGAGTAATAACCATGCTCAATATTTCCTAAACCGACGGAGTTATAGGGGCATTCCATGAATGATTCATTCCGTAAGTCTAGCAACACATTGAAAGGAGTTTTATAGCTTTCGATTTAGAATAGGCATTGGATTAGTCTGAAATGTTTAAAAACAAAACAACGTGAAATAACACTTTAATAGCAAAAGGAAAAACATATATTCGATTTGTTCGATGGTTTCGTAGGCATTGTAAATCTACGAGACCACCGTGAACTATAAACGAAGGTGAAGAAACCTGATGGAATACAAGTAGCGGCTGCAAATGAAATTTGAAATATGAAACTATAATACAACATTAAACAACATAACCACATTTAAATACAAAACAATATGGGCTATGGTCCAATACTAAATCTTTAACTAGAGGCACAACATCAAATCTAACACTTCCCATTGATTCTACAATTTGGAAATCATTTGTATCCTCATTTTTCAAATAATATCATTTTAAATATGATTAACTTTTCTAAACATCCTATGTAACGGCCTTAAACCCGGCCTACCCGAATTGAGAAAAACGTTCTAGTAATTAATCAAAGTTTCTAAAACATATTTCAAAGCAAACAAAACATTATCAAATCAACCACGAGAATATAAAGAAGTTCCAAAAGACCGGACTCTGACACCGGACAACTGACGACCTTCTTCCCATGCCTCTCCTCACATCCCGCTCTCGTTACCTACAAAGTCTGTAAAGCGATCACAATATATTAAAAGAAACTTCATACTCTCTCCACTTCCTCTCATAATGATAAATAAAGACATAAAACAAATAACTTCTAGATAATTCCTATTTTCATTTCTTTTACATTTCGTTTACTTTCTTTCATATCCTACTTTTTCTTTCTTTTAAATTTCATTTCCTTTCCTTCATATTTTCCTTCAATTTCAATCTCATTACATGGCCGAGTGTAACATGCTCTCCACATGTCTTGCCCAAGCCAACCGTTAGTTGTTGGTTGACTCGACGAGCCATATGCGTCCCTTCTCCGAATGAGTACTCAGGCGCTACCCCTTTTCTCATCTGGGTCCGTTCAGCCGTCTTCGTATGTATCTTTCATCTTTGGAACTTATCGTTCCCTTCATCACGCATGCCCTTCCTTTGGCGAAACGTGTGCTAAGCACGATGCCGGGCTCGGTCGTACGATCCATCCTCCCTCACACAGAGTTTTATTAGCATTCATTCAGTTCATTTCTATCTTTTACTTTCTTCTTATTAACCCTCCATTTTCTTATGTCAGAACCTTCCCTTACTACATCGTGTTAACTTCGCTTACCTGATAACTGCGATGCTCGATATCTTCTTTTGTCCCTCCTGTATTCATAAATCATTTTATTAAACTCTCCTACGTTAACATTTATCTTTATTATGTTAGTTCGTTACCCATTAAACCACCGGGATTGGTTCGACGCGAACTTCCTCTTTTTACTCAAAATCCGCGATGAATTACTCCTTTGCACAGAAATCCGTGATGAATTATGCCTTGGGTAGAATATGCTATGAATTTGCTAGTTACATTTCTGCGCTGAA
Source organism: Utricularia reniformis (assembly GCA_009725065.1). NCBI lineage: Eukaryota > Viridiplantae > Streptophyta > Magnoliopsida > Lamiales > Lentibulariaceae > Utricularia > Utricularia reniformis. Next base: position 805,134 of record RWGZ01001036.1, on the reverse strand, counting down.
TTTTTCTTTACAAATCCGTGATGAGTTATGCCTTGGGCAGAATCCGCGATGAATTTGCTTGTTACTTTTTTGCGTTGAATTTATTCTTTACAAATCCGCGATGAATTATGTGTTGGGCAAAATCCACGATGAATTTGCTGCTTACTTTTCTGCGGTGAATTTCTTCTTCACAAAACTGTGATGAATTATACATTGGGTAGAATCCGCGATGAATTTGCTGGTTACTTTTCCGTGCTGAATTTCTTCCTTTCAAATCCGTGATGAATTATGCCTTGGCCAGAATCCGTGATGAATTTGCTAGTTACTTTTCCGCGCTGAATTTTTCCTTACAAATCCTCGATGTATTACTCCTGGGCCAATTTTTGCGTTGTATTTGCTCCTTCCTGGGCCAATGTCAAAGTGCTAAATGACCTTCCTTGGGCCATTTTAACATGTATTTATAGGTGTTTTAACTCCCATTAATTATATTTTGACCCCTCATTCTTAGTTTCTTATATTTTTTTCCCCTAAAGTATTCCTTTCTTATTTTAACTCCTATTAATTGCATTTTGATACCTCCTTCCTAATTTTTTATACTTTTCTCCTCTAAAGCATTCCTTTCTTATTTTCCACTCCCATACCCATTGTCTACATTAGTTTAAGTATCGTAACTTTCTCCGTTGACATTTATCTATGGCACCTTTTTCCGGGTCATCACATCCTATAATTAGGTGGCCTCCTACCTCTCAACATCTAATCAATTGGGTATGATTGTTCGAGCATTAGATTTTTTTTAATCTGTTCAGTTTGTCTATACATCTACTCATCAGGTGAGCTCCTATTTCTCAAAATCTAATCAATATGTTAGCTTGTCTAAAGCATCATATTGCTTTTTTAATAAGGTCGTTCTTGTCTAAACATCTAATATTTAGGTGAGTTCATACGTCTCAACATCTAATGTAAGGATCCTTCGCGGGTGCGAGAGAGAGGGCACCATAGGCTAATCCCTACATCGGCTATAGATGGGGAACGATCTTATGTTAAGTATATTGATTCATCTTCCATTGCATGAGGCCTTTTCCCTAGAAAAGTGGCAAGCGGAACGTTAGAAATGGAAAGCTATGCGTGCTCACCCTAGAGCAATTCAGGGATGGGTGACCCACTGGGTAGTGTGGATGCTAGGGAAAAATTAAAACCATGACGGCTAGGTGGGTGTCATTAGGTTCAACCTAGTCCAAAGTGAACAATATCGTACAAGCGAGAAGGTGGGTCGTTACATTTGGTATCAGAACAAGACCCGGGTTATAGTCGGTGTATTGGGGCAAACCTCAGCGAGGACACTGAGTCCATAAGGAAGGCTGAATGTAAGGACCCCTCGAGGGTGCGAGAGAGAGGGCACCTTAGGCGAATCCCTACATCGGCTATAGATGGGGAATGATCTTATGTTAAATATAATGACATAAAACGTGAAAAAGTATGTCCGTGAGGACTAGGTATGTGTCATTAGGGTCAGCTTAGTTTAAAGCGGACAATATCGTGCCAAGGGGAAGGCAAGTCGTTACATTTGGTATAGGAGCAGGATGCGGGTTATAGTTGGTATGCTGGGGCAAACCTCAGCCAAGACGCTGGGTCCATAAGGAGGGGTGAATATAAGGACCCCTCGGGGGTGCGAAAGAGAGGGCGCCTTAGGCGAATCCCTACATTGGCTATAGACGGGGAACAATCAAGCGGGAAGGCGGGTCGTTACATCTAACCATAGGTTAGCGTGTCTAAAGAATCAAATTTATTTTGGATGACACCTAAACCAATTGTTATGCTCTTTGGAGGGTTTTATCTTCAATTGAAATGATGAAACATATATACTTTGTTCGCTTGAGTTTGAGATTCGACGCCCCTTTTCTTCCATCGTGACCAATGCAAATAGTCTCGAGTACGTCTCCCACCGTTTTCCATCTTCCTCAAACGGTTTCCCAATCATATCCCTCCTACGGTGTTCTAAAGTAGATCGTACGTTCTCTACATTTAACTTGTGCATCCTACATGGAAAACAAGTACATCCCTAATATGGCATCGAACTCCATATTTCCTAAATCGATCAGATCAACCTCAATTCTTACCGAATTAATCCATACATCCTTTATGGACCCTAGTTGCCTCTAGAGCTTTGGGTCCTGATGTCTTTACCTTGATCATAACTTTCATTTTTCCCAAAATGTTTAGTTATCCCCTCCGAAAAAAATGAGAGTGTCACAACACATTCAAATAATACTTAAGCTGTAAATTCATCCATAAGTAGTGTAGCTACTACCTCATCCTAGCATCAGAGGCATGTTCCTTATTCACAGCAAAAACGCTTGCGTTTGTAGTAATCCTCACCCTTGTCCTACACTCGGTCACCACATCTCCACTTCACTTTCTTTATACAATCTTGGGTGAATTGCCCTGCATGGCCACACTTCTAGCAACTGTTTGTCCCCGTCCGACACTCCCTGATGTGGTTCTTCCCGCATTTGGCATAGAGGGACGGTGGTGGAGGTCCGTAGACAGATCCAAAACTTTATGCACTCACATTTTCCTTTTGATTCCCTGCGACCCTTAAACTCTGTCCTCATTTGGCCCTTCGCTCGTTTGTTGTCCATTCTCCGAATACCTCCATCTACGCAGACTACTATAGCCACCAGGCTCGAAACTCTTCTTCATCACGAGTGTACATAGTTTGTCTGACCTTCACGTTCAATCCTATAGTGAAGCGATTCAATTTCTCATGTTCACTTCACATCACTTTTGGGCATACTAGCCCAGCTCTACGAATACAGATTCCTTGAATCAATATGTAAAATTCGGCACTCTTGTTCTTCTATAATATTTTGGTTATGTAGTAATCTAGGAATATTTTCCTGAACATCTTCAAAGGAAGGGGTCCATCCCTGAGCGTTGATGCTGACATGCTTCCCCACCAGCATGCAGTGCTTCCATCAAACCATTGCCGAGCTAGTCCCACCCTTAATTCCTCCGAGTCTTCAATCAACTCGAACTTTTCGTCCAGGCCTATGATGTAAGCCTTCGCGTCTCCCGTCTTATCCCCCAACTAAACTATTCATCCTAACTTTCTTCAGCGCCTCGTTGTAATATGTCCTCCCTTTTTGCAGTCTTGGCACGCAGTTAGTGTGTACATAATTTTCTCGTTCCATTTGCCATTGTCTCATAGTACTTGCGAGTGTACTTTCTATGCTATGGAATTAATCCATGCTTACTTCAAAGTGAGGTAAGCATGATTTCTCCAATGCACGTTTTTAAAATTCTCATGCATTGCGTTACATCTCCAATCTAAGGGAGTGGGATTGGGCTCCTATGACTGAGAATTTATCTCCATTAGCAACGTGATTAACTCACGGTAGCAAAAATCTTGGCCTAAGGAAGTTTGTAACCATATGCTCACCTTCTAGTGGGGCTTACCGTTTTTGTAGGTTATGTGCATGACTTACGCTTACGATGATAGGTTTCGGATTGCAGGAAGAAAGGAATACGGGGATAAGATAGGGTACCAAGAGTGTCGGACGATTCTTTCCTAAAGCACCCTTCTATGTTTACTTACAGGGAATGATGTCTCACGTATGCGTTTCCATTATTTAGGTTATGGTTGTCCGGAGACTGCCCCCGATGAAGGTCGCAAAGCTTGTGTGACACGAGAGACCAAGATGTGTGATATAGGGTGTACTCGTTGGGTGTTTTGTAAAGATGTCGTCGTTCTTAGGATAATTATGCTTTGACTTGAACTAATGCTTGTGTTATGATTGAAAGGATGTATCTTGACTAACTATTGTCTAGTACTTTGTGTTATATGCATGCCTAATTGGGTAATAGTAACGGTTAGGGTCAGGGAGGTCTATTGCCTAGAAACTAGGCAAGGATCACGTTAGAACTGAAAAGTTAATCGTGCTCACCCTAGGTATCACCCTTCAATTCGAATTAGCAAAAGCAATGTCTCCTTGCATAATATGGATTCCAAACATTCATGATCTGGGTATAAATGAGTCAAATTACTTATCCCTTGGCCAACTGCCCATCCTACCTCCTCTATGTTCTTGATAGCCCATCTTTGTCTCAGTAGAGTCTAATTCAGGGAAGATAAGCATATGGCTCTTTGAGTCAACCAATAGCAAACGGTTGGTTTGGGCAGACATGTACCGAGCATGTTACACTACTCAATAGTACGACTAAATGGAAATGAAAAGAAAGAAAAGATAAAAGAAAAGAAATGTATAAATGAATAATGTGAATGACTTACATGTTAAGTTTATCTCAAGCTATTGGATTAATGAAATGATAAATAGAGTGTGTGGAGTTTCATTTAATAGATTAGGACCGCTCAATACACTTCATAGGTGACGTGGTCGAGCTGTGAGATGGGCATGGGGAGGAGGTCGTTTGTTGTTCGAAGTTAGAGTCTAATCCTTTTGAACTCTTTTAATTCAGCATTGTCGAACCTTGAATTATTTTACTACCACTCTTGAACTATGTTTTAAATTAAATTGCATATTTAGAACAATGCTTTACCTTTGGCCAGGCTAGATCTAGGGTTGTTACAATAGCCCCCGGTACATTGGGTATGTAAAATTTGTATTTTGGTAGTGGGATATTACTATAAATATATTGAGATGGTAGTTTTATCCACCATATGTAAAACCCAAATCATGTTATATATATATTTGAAATGGATTGTTAGTAGAGATTAAAGGAAAGAAAGATAACAAAAGAAATGAGAAAAAATGAATTCAAAGGAAATATGTCAATTTTTTAGCTACAAAAATATCATTAGTTGACATAGATAAATTCAACAAAAAAATGTCATGCTTAAGGGATAAGCTAGGACTTCTAAGGGTTTCAACAATGAAAATTTCGATCAAAGGAAAGTGAAGGGAGATTAATGAAACAACACCATGAAATAAGAAGAAAGGTAGAACTATTTGTGGAAATTGTGATCAATGATTTTAGATATGGTTTCTCATGATGAGGGTGGTTGTTTTTCATCAGGGTGAGATTAAATTTCATGGTAAATGAAAGGAATTTGTCTTGAAGTAAAGAAAGTATAAGGTAAGTGGATGAAGAAGAGGAATGCATGAAAACAATTTTTCTTAAGTTTATGTGTTGCTACTGTTTTATTTAATTTACTGATTTTTATATACTTAGTTGTTAATGATATGCCATACATTTTTAGTTTCCTTATGAAGTCTATTTCATGGAAAAATGGTATTTAAGAAAGAAGTAGTTCATATGTTCATGTTTTACTATGTTTTGTAAGGATCATCCAGAACTATAAAGTTTATTAAAGCAGTTTCGGCCCTTAGGATTTTATGATTTTTCAAGGACTATAGAGTGCTTAGTAGGAAACGAATACTCTTATCTGTTTTTAGCCATGTGATTTTGCTTTTCAAATAAAGTAGTTTTATGACTTTTAAAGATTATTTAAGCCCTTAAATAGTTGCTGGTGTTTTTCCTCAACAGACTGCTATAGGATTTTCAGTAAAAAGTTTTTAAGATTATGTGATGTCATGTGTTTTTATGTGAAAATTCGAGGGAGTGTGGGCGCACAACCCTGACAACATGT